>JAECMU010079994.1:0-24494 GCA_016106625.1 Dracogyra subfuscus
TCCAGTAGTAAAGGATCTTTTATATGCACATACAGATTACATGACATCTGCTGCATTTTTCCAATAGTAAAGGATCTTTTATATGCACATACAGATTACATGACATCTGCTGCATTTTTCCAATAGTAAAGGATCTTTTATATGCACATACAGGACAGTACATATCACTGCCTTTGATATATTCAATGTGGGTACGTCACTGGTTGGGGTGGGAACAAATCGTTTGAGGGGTTTGATCCTACGATCCTGGCATCTTGAGCATTTAAATATTAAGGAAGGAAGGAAGGAAATGTTTTATTTAACGATGCACTCAACATATTTTATTTACAATTGTATAGCATCAGACATATGATTAAGGACCACTCAGATATTCACTTCATGGGCTACTCTTTTCAAGTAGCAGCAAAGAATCTTATGTATGCACCATCCTACAGACAGGATAGAACATACCATGGCCTTTGTTACCAGTTGTGGAGCAATGGCTGGAACAAGAAATAGCCCAAGGGGTCCACTGCCAGATCTAGATATTAAATGCTTGATGGCTGTAGTTTAATTAAAAACATACTGAGGTATCAAACATTTCCTTCCATTTTTGTGCAAAGATATAAAAATTGTATTGCTTGAACAGTTCTTGCTATACATTTTTCATTGATTTTGATACGATATAAAAGCTTTCCACATAATATGTTTCCTTAATCCAGGTTAAGTGGTTTGTTCAGGACTGAAATGATCTGCAAACAATAGAATTCTGCTGGTTTACTTTACTATGTCTGGACTATTACAGATCAAGTCTGAATCTAAGACTCTAATGTTATCTGGCTAGACACGGGTTCATGCAACAATGGACAAACCAAACAGTTATGTGATAGAGGAACCACTTTATAGTAGGCCAACTCTTTCCCTATTTCTCAGCTGCAAACGTTATTGACTAATAGATTTGCTCAGTTTACCAGAAGGAAAGAGTCAATTCTGTTAGATTATTGTTCATTTAGATACCATATGGCTTTTAGTTCCCTACCAGCCCAACTGGAGGGGACTATAGGTTACTAATCCATCCATCCATCCATCCATCCATCCATCCATCCATCCATCCATCCATGCATCTATCTGTCTGTCCCACATAGATTTCCGGATGGGTTTTTTTTTCAAAAGGCTTTGAGATTTTGTTAAAAATTTGTGTATGGCTTTATCATATGTACTGTTACAGACGGAGTTTGACTTTCTGGCAATTTACCAAGTTGTGAATGAATTATGGTCCTTGAACTTAGGAGATATGAAAATGTATTTTTCTGATTTTTACTTTGCAATGATTGTAGATATTTAGGTGACATTTTGTATATAGCTTTATCATGTTACGGATCAAGCTTAACTTTCCCTTGAATTTAGGAGATAAGAAAAACTGTTGGGCATATAAAAGATCCCAAATGGAAAAATGTAGCCGATTTCCTCTCTTAACACTAAATGTCAGAAATCCCAAGTGTTTTATATCCAGTAGCCAATGATTAGAAAGTCAGTGTGCTCTAGTGGTGCTGTTAAACAAAACAAACTTTAACTTAACTTCATAGATCAAAATTCAGTTTACTTAAGAAGCAAGATTATTCATGTAATATGTTGTGATGGATCTGAGACGAGCATTCTACCATTGAGCTACATCCCACCTAAGTTTTAATAAAGGTTACAAATTAATAACTAGGTGTGCTAATTGTTGTATGTACTGATTGATATAAAATGACAAACAAAAACCCAACAAAATACAAGATAAATTTATAAACAAAAACCCAACAAAATACAAGATAAATTTACAAACAAAAACCCAACAAAATACAGCATAAATTTACAAACAAAAACCCAAAAAAATACAGCATAAATTTACAAACAAAAACCCAACAAAATACAGCATAAATTTACAAACAAAAACCCAACAAAATACAGCATAAATTTACAAACAAAAACCCAACAAAATACAGCATAAATTTACAAATACACGCCAAATAGAATACAACATAAATTTACAAACAAAAACTCAACATATTCTGAGTGTGATGATGTATTGTCTGAATATTAATAATTTCTTGTGCTACGGTATATAATGGATTACTATAATATTCATTTCTTTGTCATACTTTTTTCATGACACCCCCGGATGTCTCCTTTCTATATTTAAGTCTCTGTTGTTTTTTCTAAGAGTTTTCCCTCAAAGTTTCCAGATATAACTTAATGTATAAGTTGCAAAAATGGTGATTCATTTGTTGTCTGTAATGTAATATGTATGGATATGATTTAAAAAAAGTTATTAATAGTTAATACATAGACAGTTTAATTTAATATCTATGATTTTGCCCAATGATAAAGCAATCACTTAATGTGCAATAGGTTTTGGATCAAACCCGTCGGGGTGGGGTTGGTGAGATGTAGTCCAGTGGTAAAACGCTCCCTTGGTACATTGTCCATTTGTGATCGATCCCCGTCACTGGGCCCATTGGGCAATTTCTCATTCCAGCCAGGTATATCAAAATCCATGGTATGTTTTATCCTGTCTGTGGGATTGTGCATATAAAAGATCCTTTCTACTAATGGAGAAATATGACAGGTTTCTTCTCTAAGACTGTTTGTCCAAATTGCCAAATGTTTGACATACAACAGCTGATGATGAATAAATCAGTGTGCTCTAGTGGTGTCTTTAAACATAACAAACTTTTTAACATTTAAAAATAAAAAGGGATGTCACAATAGGCAAGATATTAACATTCTAAAAAGTAAAAACATGCAAATATATGAAGTATATCTGATAGAATTGCATTGATCAAATACATTATTAAATCAGTTTAATCTTCCACAAATTGATAAATTTACATATTCTACTTCCTGATTTGTCTTATTAGTAACAACTCTTAGCAACCACATGAAAACATTACAGAAATAAGTCATTCATAAATAGACAATTTCATATGCTTTTGTAATATGTTATTTTCATACAAATTGTGATGTATGGGGAGAACAAACTGAGTCATTGTGTCACCATTTGTGAAAATTACATTTTCACGTATCATTCATTTTGATATATATGATATATGAAGGAAAAATCATGAAATGGTCCTTATTGTCATGATGGAAATTCTGTGTCAGGGAAGCTTAAGCTGTCGGTTATTGTGCGTCTGAATGGATACCAGTTAATCTGTGTAAGGCAGTAATGTCAATCCGGTATGTGCAGTCTCAGACTTCCTGCTCCAATCGTGCCAATATTGCCGCGCAAATCCTCCAGAGATCTCTTTTCATATTCAATAGCTACAATTGGGTTTGATCTAGCAGGTATCGGGTATTCAGTAGAGGAAGGAGCAAGAGATTAATTTAATCGGTTTAATGAAGAAAACCTGGGACAATTCACCCTGAGTTATTAAACAATATTTGACAAGGTTAGAATTCCAGGAAATGATGCATTTGGTGATTATTCATTCCACATACATGTATGTTCCAGAAATAATCCAGATAAGGAAGTGTAAAATGTTTTGTTCCTTTGTTTATGCCATGCAGTTTTTGTTTGATATATTTATTGTTTCCTTGGCTTTTTTTAACATTATAATAAACAAAATAATTTGAGAAACTTTTGCATTCAGATGTTAGTCTAAAGTAATATATTTGCTTTTGAACATTTAAAAAAGCAAACCCAAATTGGTGAAATAAATTAAACAATATCAGATGTTTTAGTGAACAAAATGCCAAGTATGTTTATAGACAATAATACATGAGTGGCCATTAGCTACAATTTAACTCGCCCATGAGTTGTTTTAAAATGTATCTAACGAGCAAAAGTGAGTTTGATGTTTTTAAACTAGTTGTGAGATAAGTGGTATCTAACGGACACGAATGTATCGTTCTATTTCTTCATATACTAAAAAGCCAACTTTTAAGCCAATTTTAACATCTTTATCGACTAAAAGTTATTTACAACCCTTTGCACTTATAGCTGACTTACGCGTCACAGATACATGATTGCTAGGTTAACTATATGTCACAGAGTAATCATTTTCCACCATGCTGGGTTTTTTATTCGATGTATGGCATTGGTGACCTGTTCATCATCTAGGAACAGCCAATCTTATGTCTTGAAATTGTTAACACACGTACATGTATAAACACTATGTGTTATCAAAAATAATGCACAGTGTTCTCACCAGCAGGCATGTAGGAAAGCAAATTAATATTGAATTGAACAGAATAATAACTTAGGAGTTATGTTCTGTCAAAAAAATATGTGTCAGTGTGTGAAAGTATGCATTAAAAATTTTTTTTTACTAAGTTTTAATATTCAATATTGTGCAAATACTGTTGTTAACTGCAGGTTATTTGGAATGTGTCATTTAAACCTGTCCCTTTTACTGTGGTTCGGGGCAGTTATTCCTTACAGGGTATCTGTTATTTAAAAAAATAATAATAAAAAGGAATTATTAAAAAACTGACAGCAAAACTAGCTGTTTCGTCTGGCTTAACTGAATTTGCTGAAATTTGAACTGAAAATAATATGCAAGTTAGTGGTCATAATAAAGCTCCTGTCATCTAAAGGCTTACTTGATGAAGAAGCGACTGCTTTAAAAAGCATTAATTAAATTACCATTATTGGCAGATTTTCTGTGTGCATTATCACTTGTCTGGAATGGATCAAATGATCAATCGAAAAACGACTAATCGCACCGAATCTTTTAAACCTAATGAGTTGTACTTCCACCTTGGAAATGTTTTAACGATGTAAGCTGCTGACAAAGAAACGTGATATTTATTGACTGGTTCTATTTATATGTTCCCATAGTCAATAGGCTTACGTTTCTTACCCTAACGAGACCATATATCTATAACATTTTAAAATGCATTAAGTTGATAGCACAATGTAGCATTGATGGTCAAGCTACAGACTTAAAGAGGAAAAATATATTTACACAAAACTCTGGCATTTCCAAAGCAGTGGTTTTATGCTAAAAGCTTTTTGAATTGTGTGAAGTTTTCCTATCATTAAAACTGTTATAAAAGAGGGTACTGGATGTCAAGCAATTAGTAATTCTGACAAACACATGTATACAGATTAGTCTTAGAGAGGAAACCCGCTACATTTGTCCATTAGTAACAATGGATCTTTTAAATGCACCATCCCACAGATAGGGTAGCACATACCAAGGCATTTGATATATCAATCGTGGTGCACTGGCTGGAATGAGAAATTACCACTGGGCTACAACCCGCCTCTGAAAACTCATGAAAGAGAAAGATTCCTTGATGGTCTATTTAAGACATATATATAACTAAAGCTACTTACATGCTGGATATTAACGGGATGTGAACTATATATATTTTTTCCCATTAGGGTAATATTATTAACTGCAATATACATGCATACCCAATACTGTGTAATTAAACCTTTAAGCATCCACAAAAATGGTCTTTTAACACAGCTGACTACATAATACACATCAGTTGATACTGTTCTGGATGGCCTGTTAAAAGATAGATGACTAAATTGCAGGGTGTGCACCTTTCGGTCACCCGATTGCCCATGGCATGTCAAAATGGCGTTGGGCAAGTCAAAACATTATCATGTGTCGCCCACCTGGCAATCGAAAATGTCTGCTTATTATATTATGTAAAAGCATGCAAATAACTATTGTTTGTAAGAGGTAAGAATGTTATTTTTTATTATTACTGTTGTTTTCATCTGGTTTCCTATTAGTATCTGCACAACCAAACCCATGTAGGACATACTAGTGACCACTTCCTCAGTCTATCGAACAGTCTAAAACCATTCGGAATGCCTCCACTGGTTCTTATTACACATTCGGAAAACCTCGGCTACGTAAACGTATTTGTAGATTTACTCAAAACACCTGGGCCATGTCCGTCCATCTTTATTTTTCATTTAGTTACAATTGGAACAACTCGTTACATATATTTTGCAAATAGGTTTTGTTTATGAGACTGAGGTTTTCCGAAGTTACATTGTTTAAATATTTTTGTTTCTTACAAAATATACTGTTTCTACTATACCAAACACCATATAATCACTGCGAATGATGTCAACAACAGCTATCATTGTCTCTGCCTGTGCGAGTGTAGTGGGAACTTCCAATTAACTGATCTCTTGACAGATTTCTAAACAGTCGGTTTGTAATTAAGGTCAACGATAGTCACTTTTCGTACCCTTGTTTTGGCTTCGTACACAGTAAATAAAACATATCCAGCAGTAATTTTTTGACATGATACTTTTTATTTCTTTCATCTTTTGAAACTTAAAATTAATATTTTGTCCAGAATTACGAAAAATAACAAAATACCAACCTGTAAACAGCGTTGTTTGCGTGTTATAGAAATTTAACAGGGGTCAAGGTTAGTAGACCATTTTTTATTTTAATATAGCGAAGCATTGTAATAATATAGCTAATTTTGAATTTGAATAACTTCAGTATTCCAAGGACGTGACTTTGAATCTGTTTATAATATCCATACACTGGGTACATGTCGTTTCCGATTAAGAATGCTGGAAAAATTCCAATGCAAAATTGCTATTGAAATATTTTGTTTATTAGTTTTTTTTACCTTTTACGAAATAAGGATTTCAAGTGAAATTACGGTAAGATATGTTACAGTGGACTCTGTACAAACCGGCATCGATTGGGACCAACAAAATATGCCGGTTTAGACAGAGTGCCGTTTTATAAATATTTCATTCAGAGTTATCGTTCTTGCGATAATTAACAAAATCGTAAATTACCAACATAAATAAAATGTCATTATCCACAACAACCTGAATAACAGTAACAGGAATAGCCGAGACCTATGTTTTCAACCAATGAAATTAAAGATCGACAGTAGCAATCGAGAAAAGGCATGGCTGTGACAGAAGTTCGGACCAGACTTGAATTGTAAAAACTACCAAAACAAAACTAAAAATAATAATAAACACACACAAACTGAATAAAGACACTTTTATTTTATTGATTAAAATCATATGAAATAGAATTACAAACTTGATAAACACAATATCATTTTAATAATTAAAATCACATAATAATTAGAATTTGAGTTCATTGTTTATTATGAATGTCACAGTCTATCGAGTGTCAGCTGAGAAAAAGTCTGTAACTGTTGATTGTGTTTCTTTACATGCTTCTTCAAAGCAGACTTCTCCCCGCTAACTTTGAACTGTTTTATGTTGAACCAAATTTTCCATGATGTCAGCCAGACACCGGATGCTTTGAAGTCAGGTACTCCTAGCTGTTAGGCGAACTGTAGGGCTTTTTCTTTTAAAATCGGACCGGAAATGTGCAGTGTTTTGGATCTTGCCTGCTTAAACCACTGATGCATTAATCCATTTAGATTTTCGAACTTTCCGCTGGATATTCGTTTTCTTTCTGCCGAAATGTTGCTTTCATACAATTGCCGGTAATGATCACCACGTTTTAGAATGTCAGATACTGTCTGTCTTCCTGTCTGTCTTCCTATCTTAAATTTCACTGCTAAATCCTTCTGTTTACATAGTGGATTCGATGAAAACTCTTCTATTAATTTAACTTTAGTCTGCAGTGAAAGTTCTGTGTGTTTCTAGGTCACCCTGCCATTTCGAATTCAATAAGACACGGCAAAACATGCGCCATACGTATTTATGCAGACTGCTTGACATTAAGTCGATATGAGTGAATTCATTTAGGTTTCAACACACACTAATACTAATCCAGTTGATCTAGCTGCATATAGTAATTACTAGAAGTGTGGATCATTGTTTATTAAACGTTCAAAGAAGCGCGATTATGTCATCGCACATGGTTACAGTCAGTAGTCTAATTACTTGCAAATTGTCATCTTTGTTTAAAAATTGACCAAAAGCAGATCGAACTTGCAAAATTGTGTGCCAGTATAGACAGAGCTAATTACTATGTAAACCATTCTTTATTTATTTATATTAAAAACATTTAAGTTATGGATTTTCTTTTTCGTATTTGAAAAGAATCTCCACTGACAGCTGTAATCCTTGAGAATCACTAATTCGTCCATTAACTACTATAATTAAGTGAAATATTTTATTTTGAAATCTTAATAATAGAAGGTAATGTTGATTAAACAATTAAATAACTATTTTTGCTCATGCTTTCAGATTTTGTTATTGGCAAGATTTTGTTTTCAATAATAAAAATGAATGAATTGTTTTGTATATATTTGTTTGACAAGCTGATGTTATATTATGGTAGTTAATAAATAGCTTTACTTAATATTGATATTTTAAAAATGTGATTAATAAATAGCTTTACTTGAATATTGATATTTTAAAAATGTGATAAATGGGGTATTTATTTATTGATTAGTTACGTTAAAAATGTAATATTTCATTAAAACCCCTCAGCCATTTGTTAAACTTCAGGATACTATATGTATTTAGGGAATAATTACATTATTTCCTTATAAAAGTTATTTTAAAATAATAAAAAATAAAAAACATTGTATTAAGTAATTTTTTTAAACCTAAATTATAATAACTTTTTTCTGGGTTTTTTTGCTGTTGATCATTTTGATTTTTGTTCAACAGAAGAATTTTGTTTGGATTGAAGATTGGTGAAAATTAAGAGTTAAACTGTATTTAAAGAGAAATTCAAAAGAAATGAAAGAATGAATGAATGTTTAATGACACTCCAGCAAAAAAATACAGATTGGCTATTAGGCGTCAAAAAAGGTGAAAGAGCAGTAACCAATTTGTGCCTGGTCATTTTGTTCTTTGTGCAGTATAACTGAGGTAAAAAAAAACCCACAAGAATTTTATTTATTTGTTATTCGGCATTGAACTAGGATAGCAGGGCTTGAAATAGTGACCTGCTAAAACAGTCTCATTTTTAAGATCTAGCAGGTGAAATGACCAAAATATCGCAGGTAAGTTTTCAAGAGACAGATTAATAGAAAAAGTACACCTAATGTGGTGGAAATTTCAACCAAGGACAAGACTTGCCGAGTCCCAGGGTCGAAATTTCCACCACTGAGTGTGTACTTTTTCTGTCCCACATGATCGCATATGATGGTGTCTTTTTCTCCCATCCATTCGATAAATAAACCATTATTTTACATGAACAAAGCAAGATGGCTGAAAAAGTAATGCCATAATACTCCTCATTTTAAATTCAGTGATTTATTCTGCATGGGCTGATGCCATGGAATGAGTCTGTCTTGCATGGCTAGGGATGGGAGAAATATATATATACAATTATCTCAACTATTTTTTTTTTTTCAACAAGACATAAAAACAATAACAGGAGGAGGACATATTTTACTTTCTATTTAGAGCCCTGGGCAGGACCGCAGTAAATGAGGCACGGCAGCACTAAAACGTGGCAGAGTGCGGTGCTCTATTTCTTGCTAGCTGATCAAAGATGAATTGAGAAGATTTTATCTCAACTTGTAACCAGCCCAGACATCACAGTAGATAAAACACAGCGGTTGCCAAATTATTTGGACAAGCCTGGTGACACGTTCATTTTATTAGGGACAGTAATCTTTAAGAAAAATCTTCAGTTTTCAAGATACAAAATGTGTCATAGCATCTTTTCCCAGGATTTTCATGGTAATAGATTACTCTTTAACATGTTAGAAAAAAGTCCATGAATTCAATATGGAGTAAATTAAGCCTTTTTTTTCTATAGCTTCATTAAACTGATAAAAGGTAGATGATGGATTGCAGTTGAAAACTTAAAATAAAATTGTCCATTCGGTTTTTAATAACATGGTTCAGCTCTCTGCAGAACTAAAAACATGCGATTTCACTTGTATTTCAAATTGTCAATCTTCTAATGCACTTGATCCATTTATTCAGCCTGGTTTGCAAGCAGCTCAGTCCTTTTAACTTTTCCACAGAATTGCTGATTTCCATTGGGACCTTCAATGCAGAATATTCTATTTAAATCTTTGGAATGCAGAAAATATGTATAATTATACTGCAAGATTGATCACCTTTATTCCTGTGTTAAACGACAAATATGTCTTTTTACAGATGACAGAGCATTATATTATAACAGTTAATTCTCTGGATTAATCTTTTGATTTCTTAAATGGAAATGCAAAGTCGTCTTTTGATACAGGTTGCATGTCTCCAATGTATTTATCAAGCATCATCTTAGGTTGGATTGCCTCATTCAGAGATTTAACTCCGTGGTAAACAGCTGGCTGAACGTATGATAGGTTGTAGGATCAATCACCGTCAGTAGACTGTGTTTTTCTCTGTCCCAATCAGTGCCTCATGATTGGTACCGGTACATCAAAGACTGTTGTTTGTTTATAGGAAGGAAATGTTTAATTTAATGATACACTCAGTACATTTTATTTACTGTTATATGGTGTCAAACATAAGGTTAAGGACCACACAGATATTGAGAGAGGAAACCCACTGTCGCCACTTCATGGGCTGCTCTTTTCGATTAGCAGTATTGGATTTTTTTTTATATGCACTGTCCCATAGACAGGATAGCGCATACCATTGCCTTTGATGTACCACACGTGGTGCACTGGCTGATGCGAGAAATGGTGCAATGAGCCCACTGATGGAGATCGATCACAAACCAACCACGCATCAAGCGAACACTGTACCACTAGGCTAAGCCTCGTCCCTTTAACATTTACATTTACACTTTAACACCGGTTTAACTAAACTAGTATAACTAAGCCAGTTTCAAAAGATCTTTTCACTATACCATTATAGCTCAACCTTTATTGCTAAAACACTTTAGTATGTGGTTTAGTTAAACTGGTATAAATAAACCAATTTAAATGCAAGTGTGAACACAGACTGTTTTAATTAAACTAGTGTGAATTGGAAGTGACAGTGACGTCACAGTCAGAATAAGCAGTAAGCTTGTTAGCAACAACCTAACACCTAGTCACCTGTTTGTTGTCACACACCCTTCACCAAAATCTTTGGAACAAGACCGAAAAACAGACTAAAAAGACAAAATCTCAACCACTATGAGAAGGACCTGCCAAAAATGCATACTGATGTGCTCATGTAAAATGCTAGTCATTATGAAAAGCTTTCTCCAAATGTTCCAGAAATCAAATTGGATGTTCCAGGAAGGGGGAGCAATCACCATCTCAACAGCTGGCAATCACCCTAGAAATGATAGACAGGTGATGTCCAAAGACAACCTGGATACATGCATGCACAAATGGCTCAGCAGAGAATACTATATGAAAAGGTGAAAGTGAAACATATATCAGTAATCCAGATGGCTCCTCGGCCTTCCTCTCCATTCCAGTTGGTGAGTTGAGCTCTAACTACAGAGCAGAATTGCAAGCCCTGATTGCCGTGACAGAGTTTCTGGTAGAGAAAGGAAAGAAACAGAATTCAGCCCTGACTGTGACAGCATTAACCAACTAGATAAAAAGGAACAAACTTTAATCTTCTGTCTTTAAACAGGACATTGTGACCTAAAGAAGCACCTAAAAAAGGATAGGACTTGCAGAGGTGGCCCAGTTCGTAGAGCAGCAGAGATCAATATGTTTGGACGGTGTGCAGTCGGCATTAAATATGATTTAAAACTCAATGTGAGCATTAGATTTTGAGTAGGTCCATGCCACAGCCAGTATGGATTTGACCACTTAAAATTAGAAAATTGAACTTTGGCAAGGGCAATAACTCCTGTCACGTAAAGGTGGAAACAAATGCTTCAGCTACCCAAATGGACTTTCTAGCTGTGCTGGAAAAGTTGTTACAATAAAATACCAGGGCCCATGCTTATAAAACTTAAAGTCTAGACTTAAAATCCACACTTTAACATAATGTTATTTGAATGGCGTTCCCATGACTTTAAGGTTTATAAGCACTGGACCTGGTGTACTGGTAGAAAGCATACCAGACTCTGTTTGTCTGCCATACACTGAGAAAGTTACTTACCAAACCTACCTGTAAATATTAACTACTTAACATCATTGACCCTGAACCTTACAAAAATCATTATTGCTACATGTTAAAGAAATTAAAGAAGCATAATCATTTGATAAATATGACTTGCATATGTCCGGTATTTCAACTTATTTTATTAATTTTGGGGACTAACTTTCAGACCACATGTACATGGGGGTTAAGATGGGAATATATAAAAATTGTTTTGGGATATGTTTTATGGTATGATGTACCATCTTTTTGATGGGGGTTTTAAATTTTGTTAGATATTATCCCCTTCCCCTACTAGAAGAGCAGACCACAACTGGTGACTGCTGCGATTGATCAGTGACTGGATCTTACTTGGGGTGGGTGGGTGCACATTCATTGCTGCTAATGAAGTCCTTAAAGTTATAATGATACAAAATAATAACAAAATGATACAAAATAATATAATAACAAAATAGTAACAATAACTTCATTTTCATCTGACATTTAAATAGAATGGAAGATACGAAATTAGTATACTAACAAAAACACCACACATGAGGCTGAGTGACAGCATGTTGGACAAGTTCATTAAATTTTGTCATTGTGGTAAATCCTGGTTGTCCATGACAGCGTACATCTATTGTCCAATTTATCAAAAACATTAACCATTGATAAAAAGGCTTATATGAAAGTTGTATTAGAATACATATTTAATTGTTTTTTTAAAAATCCACGCATGTTAAATATATATATATATATATATATATTTTGCAAGGTACATATATTGTTAGACAATGCAACTTCATCCTGTATCAGTTGTTTTGCCAGAGAATTACTGACAGCTAGTGTAAACCACATATTTCAAGCTTTTAACAGCAGTGAATCTGTTTTCTAACTGAAGATGTTGAAATTGCAATAATACAGTACTGTTAATTCTCTGTCATATTTTACTATCTAGAGGTTGAATTTTTTTTGAGGGGTATGGCGAGAGGGTTGAAGTAATGATTAAAATTTTAATAAAATATCTCCATGATGCAGATTGTGCACTGCCATGAGTGTATCTGTAGCTGTCGGTTATTAATTATGTGAAGATTAGGCTGTTTATTTGTTATCACCATATCATATACTGTCATCCAAATGTGAATCATAATGTAAAAAACCCAGCTTTACTGATAAAGAGTTATAGCTGTTTGAATGACTTATCTTTCTTCTTGGAAATGTGTTACTTGATTAAAATGTTGAAAGTCTGAATAGTGGGATATATATATTTATTTATATTATATTGTTAAAAAAAAAATTGTTACTATAAGGTAAGTGCATGTACCTCATGTTGTTAATTAACTTATTTACTGACATAATTAGTTGCATGTTGATATTGGATATATCTAACTAGTACATTGAAACCCCTCTAAACTGGACACCCTTGGTACCAAGACAAATGTCCAGTATTAAGAGGGATCCAGTTTAGAGAGGTTAAGTTCTTTTTATGTTTTGAGGGAATTCTGTTTAGAGAGGGTCTGATTTAGAGAGATTTCACTGTAGTTTTAAATCCTCCAGTTCAGGGCTCGAACTTAATGACTGCACCGACGGCAAAAATATGAATTGCCGTCAGGGTCTTCACTGATGGCAGTTTTTTGGCCCCATGTGGGTAAGATGACCTGTGAGTTATTAGATCTGTGCCATGAATTCTGTCGCTACAATGACAGTTATTAACAACTTTTCAGTGAAAATCTCACAGGAAAGACATTTCATAAGGCCGAATTAACAAAGCCTGTTTTTCTTAAACATAGGTGTTTAAGCATTGTAACTGAATGTATGTATATATGTACAAGACATAAATAGGCTTTATAAATTTGGGATGGGGGGGGGGGGGTACCTTAGGCGGTTGAGTGCTTGTCTACAGTTGTTTATTCTTTAATTTGCAAAAGAAAACAGTATGATCCATCACCACTTCAAAATGGTTTGATGTCACACCCACACTAACATGTTTCCTTGATGTCACAAAGTTAGTTATGTCGATGTCAGTACAGTCTACACCAGGGTGCATGGCATGCTTTCGGATGTTTGTTAACCATTTTGTCTTATGGGTGGCATGAGTTCTGCATATTCATGTCACATGCACAATTTAAAATTTATTTTATTTTATTTTACTATTAAATTTTTGTAATCTTTTATGCATTTTTATAAATAAGACTTTAGTTTATAATCTGAATTTAATGTATAGTAAATGAGAATAAACAACATGCAGACACCTCGTCTCTAGGTAGCACCTTAAATTCATGTTAAATAAAGTTAACAATATTAGTAGTGATGGTCGATTGGAGATTTTATAATCCAACTGATCAATCTTTGATCATAATCAATAATCAGACTACTTTAGTGGCCAGTTTGATGACAATGTAAAACAGACAGACAAATTGTATGTCCAGGAGAGGGTGATTGAACATTAACAGGAACAAGTACAAAAATAAATTTTATCTCCATCATCCACCTAATTGTTGGCTATAGGCAATAGGGCTTCTGGTGAGGCAAAATATACATCTGGCCAGACAATACAATTACAGTATATATAAATAATGTATGACTTTAAGAGTTTCATCTTGTTTATACACAATGAACTACAGAGAAAGTCTGGAATAGTTGATTATTGTGTCATTGTTGGCGATCCATTCTTGTTATAAAGGTAAAGTACAAAATCGATGGTAGGTTTAGTTTGTTCAAAGAAATATATTTTAAAATGTTCACAAAATAAACATTTACATACTAATTGCTCTTTTTGCCAAGTTAAATAGAAAATGATTGTGATGTTTAAGTTCACTGCAACCATAATGGCTGTAAATGCATTTTAACTGGAAATAAACATTTAAAAAAAAATTTCATCGCAATATATTTTTTGAGGATAAATAAGCAAGAAATAGAATATGACAGACGGAATATGACTTTTTTCTCGTTTCAACCAGTGCACCACAACTGGACAGTGAATGAATGAAGGTTTAACAACACCCCAGCACGAAAAATACATCGGCTATTGGGTGTCAAACTAAAGTAAATGAAAAAAACAACCCAATGTGATGATCAACATTCAGTATTTCAATTAAAACACAGTGTAAAGAACTTTGCAACTAATATAAATGTTACAGCGAGATACTGACTTTTACTCAGTTTGTGCTGTATTGGCCATTGTCAATGAGAATGTTACACCCCTGCACCACGGTGAGGTTACAGCACGCGCTGGGGCACAACTGGACAAAGGCAGTGGCATGTGTTTTCCTGTCTGTAAGAAAGTGCACCTAAAAGATCCCTTGCTAAAAATGTAACTGGTTTCCTCTAATGACTACGAGTCAGAATTACCAAATGTTGGACATCCAATAGCTGATGATTAATCAATTGATGTGCTCCAGTGGTGTCATTAAACAAAACAAAACAAATGTAATGGAAGCACCCTGGCTTACTCCATCTGAGAAATTTGAAAGGATTTTTTCTGTGGGTCATTTTCAGTGTTAATCTGATGTCAGTGACAAAATGGTAACATCAGGGCTGCATCTCTGCACAATGCAGTCAAATCTGGTTCATATTTTATAAAACATATTTTTTATCATAGAATATGGAAGTTATAAAACATCTATAACTGTAAAATTAACTAGGTACCATACCTTTTTTTTCTTCTAAAGAATTTTTTTAAAAATCAAAAAGCAATATATGCAAAGGTCATTTGAAATGGTTTGCAGTCTGACCTACATTTACTCCATACATCTCAGTAAAATACAATTCGGTAGACAGTCTCAACTCTGTAGTGATCGAGGTCAGAAAAAATGAGCCATGAAGATCAAGGATCTCGATTACAAAAGCTTAATACTGTTTTTGTGGACAGGATGGAATTGTATTCCTTGTCATGCTGTCTAATAATCCTCTCTGATATTTAGAAAATCAGGTACGGTCACAGAATCCGTAAGATGATTTATTTTGTGAAAACTGAATCTGATGGTGTCTGGGTTTTTTCAGATATTTGTTTTGTATGATAATTATTGTCTGCATGCAAAACTTTTGACACTAATACAGTATTAGGAGATCTCCAGCAATTTCAGCCACTCCAGCTCCTCCAACATGTCCTGGAGATAATTACATATGCCATCTACGTGTAAACTGTATAAATCAGTTAAGAACTATAAAACCAAATTGTCATTGAATGTCTACAAAGATGGTCATCATAGAATGGAAAGTGAGAAAATAAGAAATCTGTGCATCATTATATGTAACAGTACAACCTGTGTTAAGTGGTCATATAAGTCAGTAAGCATATAAGCTTTTAAGTGGCATCATATCAAAATTAATGTAATCTCACCAGGTTAAACATTTAAACATGAAATAAAGCATTTAATACTGCCATCCTGCCATTTCTATTAAGATATGTTGTAGCTGGAACATGTCTTTATTTGGTAAGAAAATGCACATAATTTGATTTGAAGTATTTTGTCCTTGAAACTTAAACTGTAAAATTAATCATGAAAATAATGTGCAAAATCAGAGTAGTCAAAGACAATTCGTGCTCTTTCTAAAATGAGCTTCCTGTTGTATTTGAAATTAGCTTCCTGGTATATTGAAGAAGAACTTCCTGTTATATTTGAAATGAGCAGAGAAAGTGCAAATGTTTGTTGATTAATTTTAAGCTTGATGTCTTTGGTCTTTGATAAGTGATAAGCTCTTTATGAATCTGGATAAAATTCCAAATGCACTTTACTGATTATATGCTGAGGTTAATTGCACATTGAAATTTCAAAGAGATTACAAATGATGGTAATCATAACAAGCTTAAGTATTATCATTTCTGCATTCAAATAGCATGTGTACATCAAAAACAAAGATAGGTTTATCCCCATTACTTATAATTAGTTGAAAGTCCTTCAGACTAGTTTTTTCAGTCTGAAAGTTACATTTCAACTTAAATAATTAAGCACTGTTGATAAAGAAACATTTTATGTGTCCAGGCCTGATTTTGAACATGAAATGTTTTAAGTTTTTTCACATTGCTTTATAACCCTTCTTTTAACACCCGTGTATATTTATGCAGACATGCATAAGCCTGTTTTAGTCTCCAGGGTTTCTGCCAGAGGGTAAAATGGGTATGGTGCCATACCCAAAGTTTTTGGCAGATTTTATTTTTTAAAGTATTTTGACCACATTTAATAACTCTTATCATGTATGATTTTCTTAACCCTAACCTTAAATGTAATGCATTTTCTTTCTGGGTGAGGCTGGTTGCATTGAATTCCATAGCGCCATACCCAAACATTTCTTTCTGACAGAAGCACTGGTATCCTGGTTCATCCAGAGGGAACTACAGGTTTCATCTCTGTCCTGTCTGTAGACTGTCTTTCTTTCTGTCTGTCTGTACCAAATATAGTTTTGCAGATGTTTTTTTCACAGTACCTTTGGATATTTCGAGCTGACATGTTTTTGTATAGCTTTATCATGTTCTGTTACAGATCAGGTTTGGACAGTTATGGCCCTTGAACTTAGAAGATACGTAAATTAAAATTTGTGTATAACTTTATCACGTACTGTTACAGATATACCAATTTTGGGGCAAAGTTATTGCCTTTGAAGTGTGTGGGCCTAGTAGAGATTGATGTGCCTGGTTGTGTTGTATGGCTGTTCATTTTTAAAGAATTTCTGTAATCAGTCATCTAACTTAGAGTATGAGGAGTTATTTAAGATGTTACATTATTGATGCCATAAATATTCACATGCTAAGAGGAGCTAAAGATGTACTGTTTGTAAACTATAGTCTCAGGTGAGTGATGGGGAGCCAGCATGATAGCTAAGGTGTGTGTCAATCACAGCTCTCGAAATTTGTGACGGCAATCATTGCTGTCACAAATCTGTGAGTGGTGAAAAGTCTGTTGGCATTTCTCTCTGAACTCTGTTCAATTACAGATCCCAGAGAGAAGCGTGAATGTATTATTGTGTGTAGCTCAGTTTCCTTAAGTAATATAAATTGGTTTATTCCAGTGTAAAAACTTACGAAAGTAAAGTTGAGATGTTATGTTTTAGCATATTATTACAGCAGTGAATATATGAATAATTTTGACAGCATTAATCTTTTCTTTAAAATTGCCGTCGCAGTGCCGTTGCAAAATTAATTTGCGACGACACTTAACTGCCGTAGCAAACTTGTCCAAATTTCAAGGACTGCAATCATTAAGCATTTTATTTAATTAAAAAACAAAAAGCAAAACAGTTTCACTGAAAAAACTAAAACCAAAACAGCAAAAGAAATTATAGTTAAAACTTTTTTTAGTCAGAGTACTGCCAAAAACTATTTTCTCTGAGGTTGAACTTCATTTAAAATCTTTGTCATTCGTGAATAAAATATCAACTGGCGTTCCAGTCACTCTACATTCCCAAGACTTGTAAGACTGGCAGAAAAAGAGCATCACTAATATAATCGTGGAAGTGACTGTTCCATCAAGTTTCTCGCTTTTTATATCAGATGGCAAGTGGTACAGCACGATCCTGCATTTGTGGCGGATACAGACTTCAACTTGTTGAGTTGGGTTTTTTTATTTCTTGTCAAAGCTGATGACATTTTGTTACACAGCTGTTTTAAAGTATGTAACATGCTGAGCAAGTCGTACAGCACGATCATGCATTTGTGGCGGATACAGACTTCAACTTGTTGAGTTGGGTTTTTTATTTCTTGTCAAAGCTGATGACATTTTGTTACACAGCAGTTTTAAATTGTGTAACATGCTGTTGAAAATGTCAGTTATTCTCTTTAGTATGACTGCATGGATTTGCAGTTAGTAATAATAGGTTGATCATTAGCAAAAATATTATTAGGTTGATCAATAAAGTTGTCAACTATTTTCATTAATGGAGAAATTATTTGTATCTATTATTAATAACGAACTTGGTATTCTTTATTAAGTTTGAGGGATAGGAAGTAGCTCAGAGAGTCTGCTATAAAAATCCATTGCGAAATATTTCCATACAATGGTAATCTAAAAATACATCCGGATATGACATTGGTAGTCTTAAACTTATCGTTATCAACATAGGTTCTAAACACATTTTATTTACAGTTATTTGGTGTCAGATATGGTTAAGGACCGCACAGATTTTGAGAGGAAACCCACTGTTGCCACTTCATGGGCTACACTTTCCAATTAGCAGCAAGGGATCTTTTATTTGCACTCCCACAGAGGGGATAGCACAAACCATGGGCTTTGTTGAACCAGTTATGGATCACTGGTCAATGCAAGTGGTTTACACATTGAGCCTTGTGGAGCACTCACGCAGTGTTTGGAGTTGGTATCTGGATGAAAATCCCATGCCTCGACTGGGATCCAAACCCAGTACCTACCAGCCTGTAGACCGATGGCCTAACCACAACACCACCAAGGCTGGTTTTAGGGGACAGTGTTCTGACTTCAACCTAACAGTGTTTTCATGAGCTTTCTCTTTAAAGCGCCATTCTCTGGAATATTTCTATTAGTTAAGCATATAGAATAGAAAAACCAATTACATTTGGTGCATATATATGATGCCACACTCCGAATTGGTTTCACTATGCTGACTTACCCAGGTCAAAAACAAAGCCAATGTTTCGAAAGTGGGACACTTTTGACGGGCTCCTACCGATCTCGGTTTTCATTGGCTTATCACAAGTGTGGAATCTCCCAATTTTTGATCACATGACATTTCGCAATTTTTGAAAAAATTTAACTGTCTTGATTGAGGGGTCGTCTCATACCTCCAAAATATATTTACAATCAAACCTTTCTTAAGCAGTCACATAAGGGAGTATATAAAAGTGGCCGCTTAAGACAGGTGGCCACTCAGTACAGGTTGCCACATATATAGTCTTTTAAATATTTCTTGTTGTTTCTTGTTTTACTGTATGTACTACTAATCAACGGATGTGTGCTTCACAGTTGACTATAAATGTTTTATATACGTAACATTTATGAAGACTATGTTTCTATTCATTACTTAGACCTAAAAATGTGGTGTTTTTTTAAATGCACGGTCAGTCTAGGATTGTTCCAGCCAGTGCGCCATGACTAGTAAATAAAAGGCCATAGTATGTGATATTCTGTCTGTGGGATGCTACATATAAATGATCTGTAGCTAAAAGAAAGAAAAAACAAAAAACATATTGTTTAAAATGTAGCAAGTTTCCAAGGCCCATGTGCAGGGATTTCAGCGGAGTTGGGGTTATAGTGTGTTGAGCCATGTTCCCCCAGAAAATATATTTCAATTTCTTTTTTCTCTTTTTGGTCAAGGAAGGGTTTCGATCCCCAATAACCTCCCTCCCCCCACCCCCCCTGCACATGTGGCCATTTCCTCTTAGATTATATGTAAAAATTACCAAATGTTTAACATCCAAAAGCAGATGAATATTAAATCAATATGCTCAAACACTGATGTCGTTAAACAAAATAAACTAACTTGACCCTTTCCAAACAAAATAATATTTATGTGAATTTGTTGATTTTACCACACATAAAATTTAAAAGCAAAAATGGTTCTTTTTCACTAAGTATATTTTATTACAAATATATACATGATCAATGTGTTATGCAAACTAAACTTTGAAAGTTCTTCTAACACTTTATGAAATATTTGTTCTTAAATAGGAAGGTCGATAGTGCGTTATCAAGATCAAAACCGGTTTTAACGAAAGAATAGTATGTATCCTCAAATGAATGTTCTTTGTACAGCGCAATAATTCTCATTTAATTTTTTGAGATGAAACCTACAATTTCAAATCCACAAATACACCTGTTAGCTGAAATTGACAACAGGCTGTCCTTTGTGGTTTTCCGAGCAATGGCCGCTCATGCGACGAATCGAGCATATACTTTTGACGTTCTCTGTTCATAGCGAACATACACAAGGTTTTTTAAAAGTGCATTTGAGCTTGTATTTCATATTTGTACATGATGTTATAATCTGGTAACCAGAGAATGTAACTTTAAAATAAATGAAGGCTGTTGCATGACAGAAATATTTAAGAGATTATGAATATATTGATAAATCCTCAGTGGCTTTGTATTAAACTGAAAGTCTGTGAAAGTTTAATTAAAATTAATCAAAATCAACATCATGATATTCATCATGTATTAAAAAAATATCATCACAGCAGTGGACAATCTTCTGCTTTTTATAGATTCAGAACTTCATTTTATGTAGCATGCATCACATAACATCGGTTGCACACAATTCTGTTATATGTTTCCTTACACTTTTAGTTCAAGGGAAAACATTAATTTGTACAATTTAAAGGTTTCACACAATTTGGAAATGAAGTTAGTTGCTTTTTACCCATGTCCTTTTGAAGTAACGTACCGGCCTCGGTGGCGTCGTGGTTAGGCCATCGGTCAACAGGCTGGTAGGTTCTGGGTTTGGATCCCAGTCAAGGCATGGGATTTTTAATACAGATACTGACTCCAAACCCCGAGTGAGTGCTCCGTAAGGCTCAATGGGTAGGTGTAAACTACTTGCACCGACCAGTGATCCATAACTGTGTTCAACAAAGGCCATTGTATGTGCTATCCTGTCTGTGGGAAGTGCAAATAAAAGATCCCATGCTGCTAATCGGAAAGAGTACCCCATGAAGTGGCGACAGTGGGTTTGCTCTCAAAATCTGTGTGGTCATTAACCATATGTCTGACGCTATATAACCGTAAATAAAATGTGTTGAAAGCGTCGTTAAATAAAACATTTCTTCCTTTTTTTCTTTTTTTTTTGAAGTAACGTCTGTCACCCACCAAGCCATAAATATTTCTAAGCCCTTTTCTCTGTAGTACCAAATAGTTATGAACATTGACAAGTATCTTACATAAGACCAGTTTGCTGTGGGTACCACTTTTAACATTGAGGTCATTTGGAATGACCTCCAACCTCTGTCACTGTTGAATTGACCATATTGAAATGTGTGTTAGATGACTATTAATGCAACTCAGTTTTGGGCTACTGCCAGTATCAAGTTATGCACCATTTGTTTGTTTACTTATATGTCAATCTAGTTTGCAAAAATATAAAATTCTGAAAGTATGTGATCTGAAAAATATAACATGGTGTTATTTTATTGGATACAGTACATATTATCAGATAAAATGGAATACTACCAAGGAGTAATTTACCAGCTTATTCTCTCAACACAAAGCATGAACTGCATGCTGGTATGGTTTGCATTCAACAACTAAATGATTTAACTGCACAATGAGATTGGCACAAACTATGACCTTTTCGCACAAATTGAAACCATTTCTCTTGAGGCTGGAGTGTAAATTTTCTAATTCTTAAGTCTGCTGGTCTAGTTCTTTACATATTCAGAATACTGCGGGGAATGATGTGCTCGAGATAACGTTTTTATGTCCACATACTGAGGACTTTGAGGTTGAAGGTTTTTGTGCATTTTGATTTAATTAAAACAAGTGTCAGTGATATAGTACTGGCTGATCCTCCCGATGTGAAGGGCATCCTCCAAAGGGCTTTTCACAAGAAGAATTTAACAGAGAAAAAATACTTGAAGAAAATTTAATGTAAAAAGAACACACTGTAAAATGACAGAATGCCAATGGGATTGGGTTTGAGCTTATTCATCTGGATGTAGAAGTTGTAGATTGTTTCAGTTATTCTTGACTTATGAAAAAAAATGTTTGTACTTAATGACACCACTAGTACACATCGATTTATTAATCTTTGTTGGATTTTCAAACATTTGGTAATTCAGACATATAGTCTTAGAGAGAAAACCCACTTCTTTTTCCATCAGTAGTAAAGGATCCTTTATGTGTACCATCCCACAGACAAGATGACACATATGGTAGTACTAAACCAAATAACTTCCGGCTGGGTCAAAGTTCGAGGTGCACCCAACTTTTGATCGAGAATCAAACACCACAAGTCCTGTGATTGGTTATAAATGTGAGTGTGTTGGTTGTAAAAACTAATAGTTTCATCTGGGTAAAAAGAAAATGCAATTTTATTTCATCTAGTACCAATGTGTCAAGTAGCCTTGTGCTTGAAACATGTATGGGGTACCTGTAAAAAAAAGTACTCAAATTTTGTGCAGAACTAGGGTAGTCATAGACGCTACTCGTTATCTCAGAACCGAGTAGCTTGACCCCCAATTTTCTCTGGTTCACTTGAAGTGTGAGGGGTGGTAGTATATATATCTGTGGTGTTTATGTTGATTGATACGCTACAGGTAGGTGGTAGTATATATATCTGTGGTGTTTATGTTGATTGATACGCTGCAGGTAGGAGTTTTAGCCACATATGTTACTATTTGTCGTCTGTGGCATTGGATTTGGTGGTATACCCATATATCACAGCCTTTAATATACCAGAGGTGGTGCACTGGCTTGAACGAGAAATAGCCCAATAGGCCCACCGACAAGAATCAAGCACAGACTGACTGTGCAGTAAGGAACACTTTACCAATGTGTTATATCCAGCCCAACAGAGGGCGAATGGAATTGGGTTTGAGCTTAGTGATCTAGATGGCCATAGTTAGTAGTAGTAGATTGTTTTCCATCCCAACCACTGCCCTAGTATGTGGTTCCAATCCTGTCAAAGCTGGCTCACACTTTCATCCATCTTTCTCATCTAACACCCTCTTAATATAAAAAACTCATCAATTTCTCCCTAATTTTCAATGTTTCGACCTTGTTTCCCAGTTACCTCAGATGGCGTCTTCTGAGCTGTTTACACCATCACCTACCTATCTGAACTTCCTCCACGGGTGAAGTTTCTGTGTACTTCCCTGCATCCACCTTGCCACTAGTTCCTTGTCTGGTATATCAAAATCTGTAGTATGTGTTCTCCTGTCTGTCTATGGAAAAGTGTGTGTGTGTGTGTGTGTGTATGTATATGTGTATATATATGTGTATATATATGAAGAGTTTAGATGCAAAAACAGACAAATCCATTTTGATCATTTTCAGTAAAAGAGGGTTTTTTGGTGTGCTTTTTAGATTAAGCATATCAATTTAGTATAGGGTGATTCTGAATTGTTATAAGTGAAGTAAACTAAGGAGAGAATTTCAAAAATATTAATTTATTAATAAAGTAGAAAAATGTAGTTTTTGTTTCCGTTTTACGGCAAAAACAGACAAATCCATAAAAATTTTTTCTTCAAATAATGGTCTAAACATTTTATGTTTCAAAGTACACAAATATGTTAAAAATGGCAAATATTATGACTGTTATTAAAGATTCAACATAAATAAGTATTAATCTAACAATACAAGAGGTCCTGGGGGAAACAAACATTCATATGACTAGAAATCTAATCAGATTGATATTGACTACAAAGGAATAATCACAGCCACGAAGGTTTATAAACTTTATGACTAGTATCGCCATACAAAGTTCCAGTAGGATATAGCTAATGTAGCACTAGCTTGAAACCAACCAATGACAGTTCAGTTCTCATCACTGCTTTCCTTAAGGTCCTGTCTGCCAATGTCATGCTGGCCGACATCGGCGAAGAATTTTCATGAAAGATCCGGACAGTGTCAGCTGCACCAATCTCATCAATAAGTCATGTAACCATACAAGGGCGTGCGCAGGAAATAATGCGGGGGGGGGGGGG
>JAECMU010079996.1:0-15142 GCA_016106625.1 Dracogyra subfuscus
TTCCTTCTTCGGACGGTGAATACAGATTTTGTTATTTTGCCCTAACATGAAAAATATTTGTGGTTTTTGTTTTGTTTTTTTTCTTCAAAAAAATAAATTAATAAAAAAATCCTACATTTTTTTAACATATATAAATACATCATGCTTAGGTATATCTTTGTGCCAAATATGTACAATGTACACCTCGGCATTCGCAACCGAGTACTGTTGTTGTCTCAAGCTGTAAATAGTCTATCACCAAAGTACTATGCGGTGTTTGTGTCCAATCTTTTCTTTTGCGATCAAATACACACGTCTTTCTTCGGATACAATTCTTTAATAAACCGTAAAAAGACGACCCCGATTGTTTAAAGTGTTTATTTTTACATACAAAGGCCGCGCAGTACGGCATTGTTGGACTGAAAAGATCGTAAGCCCCTTACTCCATATATAAACAGTTAACGACAATGGAAGCGTACTCGGCTCTGACGTCACTTCCGGGTTTTTCCGAAAGCTCACGAAGAAATATGCATAAATCATGCTTTGATACTGATCGGTGTAATTTCTTCGTTTTAAGATAACTACACGTATTTTATTGTTATAAACTTATTTGTATATTATTTTTATATCATTTTTCTTTTAAAATGAGCTATAATATGGTTTCGTGTCATGTTACCTTTAAGGATTTGATAACTTTGCAAATTAGATGTAAATTAGTCGAGGTCTCGGCACTAGGTTTATTGACATTTAAGCAAATGTCCTTGGGTGACACTCCATGATTGACGTATGCATTCATAGTCATCAAATAAAAACATTTCAATGGCAATTGACACTGAAAGCTGTCCAGCGGTCAGAAAACAAAAAATGTTAGGCGTAACTTTTATTTTGATGTGAGAATATCCAAAATGACGTCATTTCCATTCAGAAATACACAGTGCCACATATTCTTATGTCATTTAAATATCTAGTAGTGGCGGACTGGAATTAAAGTTGCATGTACAGTTTACAAAAACATGTATTTAGCTTGAGCTTATATGATAAAGAGATTATTACTCTTGTGTATTTCAGTATCGTCAATATCATATATTAGGCTCGCATAATATAGTTTTTATTTCTAATATATGATATTGACGATACTGAAATACAAGAGGGTAATAACCTCTATATATTACCATCATAGCGGACATTAGAATAATGTATCGGCTGGTTTCTAGCTTCTTCTTCCTCTTTTTCCCACTTCTGTCGTAACAACTCTCGCTTCATGTCACTAGACATCAGGGTGGGTGTATCAGTTGTATCAGATTGTGATTCAGGGTCTGATGAAGTCTTATTGCTGTAAGAACGAAAGTTAAAATTAATGTCTGTCTTGTTTAACAACACTACTGGAGAATACTAATTCATTAATAATTGGCTAGTGGATGTCAAACATTTGGTAATTTTGATATAGCCACCAAATGAAACCCATTACATTTTTCTATTAGAGGCCACAGATCTGTTAAATGCACTTTTCCACAGACAGGACAGTACATACCACAGCCTTTGATATACCAGACATGAGTTACTGACAGGAAAAATCAGTGGGTCCATTGAGATGGTTTGATCCTCTGACCCAACCACGTGAGCTAAATCCCACCTCTTGTAAGAATAAATAACAAACTAAACATGTACTTGCACTGATTGCACTACAGAAACTAAAAATGGTACCTCAAATTTAGATACTGCCATACTCAAGTTAGGGTTCACTCTGCCCATACTCAAATTTGTCGGCTGCTAACTTTTAAAAAAGTAACTACAATATTTAGTATTTGAATACTAATGTTTTGTTTCAATTAGGGGCCATTAGGATATCATGTAGCATTCGAGGTGTGTGGATGTAGGTCCAAATGCTATGTAGCATTACAGGGTGTAACAGCGGTACGTAATGCAGTATTTGTTTTATTACTAAAATGTTTCTTTAGGTTTTTTTCATAAATACTCTGTCACAGTGACACAGTTTAAAGTAGATAGATATAGCTACATTTGTAAATGTATTCACACAATAAGGAGTATAAATTAAATTGAACTTGAAATGTGTATCTGTGAATTCCTAAAACAGTATGTTAAAATTATATTACACTCATCGCATTACTTGTTTGTGAATGGGAGGGGCTGTCTCCAAGCATTATGTAATATTTGAGGTGGTGTTATGGAGCATTAAAAGGGGAGGAATGGTGTCTAAGTTTGAAAAAATTCCTACCATTATGAGACATGATATTATTTTAATGACGTGAACATTATTTTTCAGTCTAAATGTTAACTTTTAAACTTCTTTATTTTGTCAGTTATTTAGGTATAATGTTCTGGTATCTTTTTCCAAAGTAAACCAATAGTTCACAAGAGAGACAACTCTTGCTGACATATAATCTAAATTAAGGGACTATGTTGTGCAAAATAATAAATTGGAGAAAACTTTAAGTGTTTTCTGTTATAGATACATCATTACCTGTCCTCAAACTAATATCACCTCATTTGGAAATTGAATTCTTTATCTCTTTATTATAATTAATGCAAAACATGCATTCTGACACAATTGCTAAAGCAATAAATGTGCCCTACTGGTCCCAACATACTGGACTTACATGTATCTCCTAAATTACTGGGCCATAACAATGTGAAAAATAGGTAAAAATGACATGAAATGTGATCTGTTATAATACATGATAAAGCTATACACAAAATTTCAGCTCATTGTGAAAACAGTCATGAAAACTATATGTAGGACAGACAGAAAGACAGAAGGATGAAGATAAAACCTACATTTTTGTCCACTGGACTGAATTAGCCACCTTTTGCATGGTGGTGCTAGACGATGTGAACATTTGTCATAACTCATGTTTCACGATGACTGACATTATAACTCATGTTTTTCACAATTCTGTTCAATTAGATATTACCCAAGTTGCCATTTCACATTGTATTTCACTTTTGAAAAATATTTAAACAAATTAATATTTCAACTGTATATTTATTGTTAAGTTGCTACATTTTTATGTTGTTGCATAATGTGGACTATATTTTCCGTGTATGATTAAATGAGTTTATAAGTGAAATGTTTCTGAATTGTTGTACAATAAAC
The DNA here is from genome assembly GCA_016106625.1 of Dracogyra subfuscus. NCBI lineage: Eukaryota > Metazoa > Mollusca > Gastropoda > Neomphalida > Peltospiridae > Dracogyra > Dracogyra subfuscus. The sequence continues at coordinate 3,095 of JAECMU010079996.1, forward strand.
AAACAATAGCTTACAAAATTAATGTTTTGTTACTGTAATTAAATGGGAAAGAAAAAGAATCAATCACAATGGTGAGGTATAGATAAAGTAATTCCAATTCAAGGGCTGGAAATGTCATATCTATACCTCACAAGGGACATAGATTCTATTAGTCCTCTCCGGTTGGACTGGTAGGGAACTAATAATGTTCAGTTGCCCTCTTTCAAAGTAAAGTAGTAGTCCACAAGATAGGGTGGGACGTAGCCCAGTCCGCAGTCCTTAGTGCACGCTTGATTGATTCATGTTGGCGGGCCCATTGAGCTATTTCTCATTCCAGCCAGTGCACAATGATTCATGTATCAAAGGCTATAGTATGTACAATCCTGTTTGTGGGTTGGTGCATATAAAAGATCCCTTGCTACTCATGGAAAAATGTAGTGGGTTTCCTCTCTGACTATATGGAAAAATGACCAAATGTTTGACATCCAATAGCCAATGATTAATTAATCAATGTGCTCTAGTGGTGTCATTAAACAAAACAAACTTCTTAGTCAACAAGAGGGACAACTCTTGTTCACATGATTTAAACAGGGATTATACCATGCTGCTATACAAAATAATAAATAAAATAATTTAAATTCACCTTAGTTTGGAACTGAATTCTTTATCTCTTTGTTGTAACTCATGTACATCTTTCTTCATACACCTCCGAGATCGGCCAAGCGAATCAACATAATCCACCCTAGAATAAGAAATGGCTTTATTAATTAAAAGATTACAGTAAACTAGACTAAGTGTAGGAAACTTACTTTTTCTAACTAGTCCCCTCCCTTCTCCTACACAAAAAAAAAAGAAGAGAGACAACCATCATCTTTTTTATGGTTATAAACTTTATTCAAGCTAAACTAATTAAAACTGGAATTAGCCCAGTGCACAGTTTCTACACTTGTAATTTATAAATGTTGATCACTGTAAATGGTACCTTTCAGAAATTGATCTTGGATTGTGTAATAGAGGGGCCCCATCACTGGTGTAGGAAGCAGAGGGAAGGGCAAGAGGGGCACATATCCCACACTTTGTAAAAGCAGCGATGGTTTTTATATATTGATACATGTTTATATGCCTGTGCCCATAATATTAATACAATATAATTTAGTGTGGTTTATAAACAATACCTTTCACTATACAAATGCAAAACAATTACTTTATCTGAAATGGGGTGTGGATGGGGTGAGGGAGTGGAGTTTAGTGTTTGACAAATGTATAACAAAATCATTAGCCCCTACAGAGGCTTTGGCTAGTGGCTCTATGTAATATAGTAATACAGTTAATAATTTCCACTAGCCCAGCCTCAAATTCACTAGCCGGAATCGACGGATAGTGGATTTGTCAAATCGTGCAGATTGATAGGTTTGTCTTGGTAAGTAGGTGGGCCACTACAGACATTGAAGAGAATATACTTGAAGGCCATGATAAATTGCTCCTCTAACTTAGATAATAGGGAGCCATTTTAGATATAATACCTTTAAAATATACTGCGCCTAAATCAGCACCTACCTATAATCCGTCCGTCCCATAGGGAACACTTTTTTTTTCATACTCTGAAAGTTACTATTTCTTTAATTCTAAGCACATTGTTTTCTAAATTACACGCAAAAATATTTTTTATTATTTCCAAAACACTTTTACGTTTCTTCTTGCATGAAAACAAACCTAAATTATAAAAAAACAAAAAACTATATTTTTTGTAGGAAGATGGGATGATCTCTAATAGTCACATTTTTATTTTGAGTTTAATTTTTATTCAAACATCTACAGGGCTTCTAGATTATGGTAGCCCTACTCCCATGACTAGTGATATTCAATGTTGGGCTAGTAAACAAATTTATACTATCACAATGCCAAAAGGCTAGTGAATTTTGTTTTGTCAAATGCTGCATTTAAGTCTATTTTGTAAATTTTTATATTTGCTCCTAACCCCAAACCTTAGTGTTTTTAAGCTCTATCTCCCTCTTTAGGTGACATAATTATCTGATTATTACTATTAGTAACATTGTATTAACTTAAAGTAAAGTAGGGCTAGTGAATTTTTAATTGTGGCTGGTAATTTGTTTTTTAAATCACCAATCCCATGGCTAGTAAATTTTGTGAATATTCTAGAAGCCCTGATCTATCATCAGCAACTGACCACTGTTCTTCTGGATGTACACTCTCTTCTTCCACAGGAAGCTCTTCCTGTGTCTTCTGTACACTCCCTGTCTTATCATTGTTCCGTTTTTCCACGATGTTGTCAATAACCTTCTTCTGAAAGTCAACAAGGTAGGTGCCACTTCCATCTTCTTCTGCAAAACAAACAAAAGGATTTTGATTGTTTCAAACTGATACAAATACTTGCCAAATTTAAGTTAATTAATTTACATTCAGTTATTTACTTGAACATCGTAAAGAGAAAGAGAAAGGATGTAGCTCAGTTGTAGAGCAATCGCCCAAGGTGATGAATTTCTAAACAAATTGGCAAATTTTATTTTGATTTGTCAAAATAATTTCATGTTAAAAAATAACCAAGTTTCTGCTTTTTATTTTTATTTAATAGATAATTTGGCAAAATGTTTTGCTCATCCAGAGCTAGCACTGCGTATGTGAGACCCCAATTAATTATACCGTACTTAAAAAGAAGCAGAACTACTGATATCTTTGTTAATACCTGGGATGTCTGAACTTTTACAGATCTTGTCATACAGTTGTGCTTTGGCCTCTAAAGATTTCCTGTAAATGAAATAAATATTTTATTTCTTTGACTGCAAAATTTTAAACTTATTGGGAACTATGTGAATGGCTAAATAAAATACTTTTCATAAATTAAATACACATATTTTCAAGAAACATTTTACAGGTTTTGGATGACACTATAATGATGCTGTATGCAATATATATGAAGTAGACCTCTGATAATTATGTAAATGATCACTTTGTAAACCAAATGCTTCCATAAGTTTTACTTTGTACATTCAATTCAAGATAAACTTTATGGTTGTTACGAGTTAAGCAAAATCAAATTCAGGTAACCCATTTTGGTTTTGTGTAACACATCATAACCAACTAAACATGTCCTAAATTTAATGCATGACTTGCGAGACCTACGCACAAAAGAAACTATCATTCTTGCAATTTGTAGAGACTATCTAAAGCATTCTTAAAAATAATGAAATGATCAACAATTGCCCAATTTGGGATTTACATATATAGCAAAACCCAAAGACCCATGGCTCTAATGACTGGCGGTAGTAGGGGTGCATAGTAGGTGGTAACAAGTGCCTCTTAACACTGCTAGATGTAACTACTGAACACTCCCTGAAGTGGTCAGACTAAACCAACAGCTAAAAGCTGATGGGGAACAGGTGTGTGGCACAGACAGCCACAAGAGACAAGCACATGTTGCAGTTGGATAGACAAGGAATGGGATGTAGAGGTGGAAAGAAAATGAAGTTGAAAAATAGGAGGAGTTGCAAGATCGGGAAGAAATGAGATGTAATTAAAAGGAGAGAAAGGAAAGGAGCACTAGGATAAAAAAAAACCCAAAACACCCAAAGTAGTTGACACTGATGCAATGATTTCTGCTACTTAACCATTACAAGAAACAACATTTATTACAGAGTTTAAACTTACTTCGACTTATCGAAGATGTTTTCGTCCTCCTCCTTCTGCTCCAAATCTCGTTGTGCCCTTTCTAACACACCTGTATTCTTCTTACTCCAAATGTTTGTCTTCGTCTAAACAAAACAAAGATACCAACTCACCAATTGAGCCAAATCCCACGCTACTCCCAACTAAAGGCAGCAAATAGTATGTTATGTTACTACACATATGGTTAAAAATATCTTGGTACATATCAAAGTGATATGTCCCACTAAAACGCCAAGTAGGATGCAACTCTTTTGACACCACATGATGAAATCATAAATTGGCGCACAAACTTACAGGAACGTCAATGAAACGAGATGAGTGACGTAAATTAAGATTGATTATGGTTAATAAATAGGATATTAAACTCCCTACCATTTTGAATCATGTTTATGATCCTCGTGAATATTTTTTCATTGTCACACGCTATAGCTTGTGACAATGGAAAATTATTTCACTTGCGACATAAACATGATACGAAATGGAAGCTTTTTTAATATCCTATAAAAATTATTGGTTTTCATTCATATTGAGGATAACATTCTAGTCAGCAAGTTCCAGCCTACCGTTTTAAAAAATCCTGTATCCACCACCTACATGTAGTGAATATCTGAATAATTTACAAATATAAAATATGTCATGTATGTGTTGCATTTTTCAATAAACAATATTTACCGTATTAGTAGTTTTTGCTTTGATATATCTTCCATCATTGCTGACTGATTTTTGTCGCTTAAGTTCTTCTTGTTTCCTGAATAGCTCTGCCTTGAGGTCAACAATCTAAAAACACACACCAGAGAATCAGGGAGGTACATGATAATTACCTGAGAATTACAAATATGCGTAAATCATTTATCAGTTACACAAAAACAAATTCTGGTAGCCCATTTCATTTTTATGTAACCCATTATCACCATATAAATGATATCATAAATTCAAGGCACAAACAAAAAATGGGTTATGTAAAACTCTACTTATGCGAGTGACACGCGAATGAAACTATCGACCTAGCTATTTTCAGAGGCCTGATTCCAAGTTTGATAAAGAAGCACACAAATAAATGAATGTGTTATGAGCCATCCTGGCAATTAACAACGGCAATTCACAAATCATAACATCATTTCCATAAACATATGATACGTAACCTGTTTTGATGAGTAAAATGTTTAGTAGTATTACTTACAGTAAAACATTACAACACAAAACTTTTCTGTGCTTTATCAAAACATACATGTTGTTCAACAAAACATGTACTCAAAATAAGTTAAACAAAAAAGCTTTTTAAATATTTTAAAACAAATTACAAAATGGGAGTTCTTGAGAACAAATGTTAGGAAAACAAATGTAACAATTCTGGTGTCTTGCAATCATGTTATAACTTGAGCAAATGAATGGTTATAATGGTAAAAGTGTTTCATTAAAATATATAAACTGCATTCTGAGTTTTAATAAATACATAAACAGATTTTCAGAAAGATTTTAATGTTAAAATACGTAAGAACCATATATTATTGGCAAGTATCTATAAAGATAGTTTTGCCAGCAGACACTGTGACAATCATGTGACTTCAATAACCAAATAGCAGTACAGCTAAGAACAGACAGAAACTGAAAAATAAAATTTTCTTTCAAATTACAGTTAAGAAATGTGTTGTGTTTATGAGTGGGTTAAGTTCAATCGTGCCTTCTTTGCTCGTTTTAACTTTATTTTTACGACCATTTCTGTGAATATGACAGACATTTATTTTCTTCCTCATGCAAAAGTCAATGACGTAAGAAATACTCAAATGTTGCGCACAAACAACACAACCACTGAAACAAGTTCCTCACTAAAACAGGTCAGCGGACAATACAGCAATTTCTCATACTGCAGGGTAGTACATCATTTAATGCCTTTGATAATGTCTGGACAGACAGTCTTATTCTCAAATTGCAGTGACACAGAGTAGCTGGCCACAATCGCACAACCAGGGTGACAGTAGATGCTGTTCCGACACGGTGTTCCACAAGGGGAAGTCCTCTCACCAACCCTTTTCCTAATATACTTCAATGACCTAACATCGGGACTTCCTAAGGGAACCAAAGTGGCTATATTTGCAGACGACACAGAAATGTGGTGTGCAGAAGAACATACCACAACTGCTACATATAGAATGCAACTAGCTGTCAACAATCTGGAAAAATGGGCTGAAGAATGGTGTGTTCAAATCAATAAGGAAAAGACCTCAGCCACCCTCTTCACACTGTCAACCAAGAAAATGTTGACACCAATCAAAGGCATCGAACAGTTCAATCACATACAGCCTCTCAACAAAAGGCGAGAAGCGAAGATCATGATCCAAGCTGAAACTTTCACTAGTGTGACAGATCATACAATGGGACAAAGGCTAAATAACAACATAATAAACTGGCTCAAGCACAGCAGTTTTGTTCATGAATACAGAAGGTTTCTTAGACAACACAGAACCTGCCTTACCCAGTGGAACTCTCCTTTAACCTGAAGAACACAGCTAAACCATGAGCTATAAGGACACCAAACATCCAAGTTAACAAAATTATCCCAAGTCTCACCTCAGGTGATAAGCAGGACACCCTTGTAAAGAGATCTCTTGCCCTTGCAACAATAGCTTAGAAATGCCCATCTGAAGCATGGATACATGTATACACAGATGGATCAGCAACCAATACAGTGTCCAATGGAGATGCTGGAATCAACATGTGGTGATAACTTCAACACAAGTGTAGCCACTGGATTGCACCGCATCAACTATCGAGCAGAGACCAAGCTGCCTCTATCATTCAGCACTGCACAGATGACTGCCTGCAAGTTGTATTCATTACTGACGCACTATCTGTCTTGGAAGCCATCGAAACTCACAAACTTCCAAACCTGTCCACAAAGCTCCAACAAGTCACCAAAAACAAACTAGACAGCAGCAGGTCCTTTACATCGATCATTTTCAAGTTAACTGATTTAAAAAATCCACATATTATTCACTAATACATACACTACAGAAAGAAATCCGACAGCACCCACATTCAGCTAAGCTTCGGCAAACTCCGGACAGCAGAATTCTAAGTTCGCCGACCTATATCATGACGTTGCATCACATGATCGCCCACTCAGCCATTCCGTCTACCAGTGGCCATCTCAAAACGACAAGTGCCAGACAATCACAAAAAAGGTTTGTGCAGCATTGGCCCACCTTTAAATTGTGTACAAATTCCTGTTCTACGAAACAGTCCACTTTTATGCTTGAAACGTTCTTTACAGCATGCACATTCCATCGCAGAACCACAAAACGAAACTAATCCATGTTGTAACGTCGCTTGGTATGAGACGGCCCCTGTAACTGTTGCATAAGACGGAATCGCCCAGTCATGAAATAGGGTCACGGAGCTTTGTAATCGTGGCGACGGAATGGCATGAAGTGTAGCTGAATGTGGGTGCTGTCAGATTTCTTTCTGTAGTATGTTTATTAGTGATTAATATGTGGATGTTTTTTATTCAGCTCAAAAACGATCGATGTAAAGGTATTTGACGTCAAACATAGGACTGCTGTGGTATTAGAGCGGAAATCTTTGCCACCTGTCTGGTTGTTAGGAATTGACAAAAAAATACATAGCTTGATCTCGGACTGTAATAATAAGAGGGTATTTATGTCCAAATGTCCGTGTAGCTCTCTTACAGTAGTCCAGAAGCCAAGTTTCAAAAGAGGCCTAAAAAATGAGTTGGTGCAACACCCTCTACACAGTTGGTTTGTCATTTCTGGCTGCTTGGGGGATGTCTCTGGGAAATTTTCAGCCCTGATGTACAGTTGATTTGTGGCAGCAACACTAGGTGTCAGCCTGTTTTTTAATAGAGGGGTCGCAGATTAGGTGCAATTCTTGTTAATTGTATTTGATTTTCTTAGCTCCTACAACAAAAAAAAGGTTTTAAGATCTGTTGCTAATATCATGTTCATATGAGATAAGCTGGTGGATTGTTGTTTAGCAAATTCAATGGGGAAGCGAATTTTCTCAAGATGGCCACCATTTTTTCAATATGGCGGGCAATAGTCCAGGATTTAGGACCAGGTTGAATTTTTTTAATGTAATACCCACTACACAGTTGGTTTGTCACCTCAGACTACTAGGGGAATGTCTCTGGAACATTTTCAGCCCTGGTGTACAGTTGAATTGTGGCAGAAACAATATGTGGAGGTGTATTTTCCCATGAGGGTGCCATGACGTATGTGGAATTCTGGAAAATTTGTTTTAATTTTCTCGGCTAATACAAACACATTTTTAAAGACTTGTTGCTAATAACATGTTCATATAAGATAAACCTGTGTATTGCTGTGAAGTACCGGTAAGTTCAGTGTTGATACAATTGTTTTCCAAGATGGCCACCATTTTTTAGTATGGAGGGCAATAGTTTAGGAGCCATGACCGACTCAATTTCTTTTAGTCCTACACAGTTGGTTTATCACTTCAAATTTCTAGGAGGATGACTGTGGAACATTTCCAGCCCAAAGGGAGTGTGATTTATTCTTTTTAGCTTAGTCAGTTGTTGTACGTGTCATGTTATATTAACAGTAACTACATATTTGTATCATTGTTAAATTTTATTTTAATATAATGCTATATAATGTATTGTATTTTGTCTATCAAAATTAAACTGAAGTTTCCAAAATATTTTAAGAAGTGTTCTTATCAATTGCCAAAAATTATTAAGAATTATCGAAATGTCACTAATCATAACCAGGATATTAATCATCAAGGTCATCATTGTCGTCATCATCATCATCAGAGTCAAATGATGGAACTTTGGGTTTTTGCAATGTGCACCTCCCATACAAATGCAGGCTTCTGTGCAAGGCATGTTGTTGTGCTTCAATGCATGCTGTGTTGACATGTAGAAGTCCTACACTTGCATGTGGTCATCTCAACTAGTGCAGCAGGGGCAGGGTCTTTGATCATTAACATGGGTTGGAGAATTCCAGTCTGGTTGGTCCATCCATTTCCATCTGGTCCAGGCAGGCATTGGTTGGCAAGCAGTGATGTCTTCCAGATAAAGGACTGGTAGTTAGCTCAATGGATGTGTAACTGGGTACTGTCAGAAGTTGGTGGGAGGCACTCATTTTTCTGCCTTTTCTGGCAGAACATCCAATATCTGACTTCATCTGCTGTGTCACCAACTCCATCAGCTGGTGTGTACAGAGAACATATGAACTGTTCACATGCACGGATGGTGGCCTCTGTTGGTGGAATGACATCTCCTACATGAGCCACTTGTTGTTGCTGGTCTACATCTTTCTGAAGTTTCCTGAAAGCTGCCTTCTTCCCGATGCCACTGAAGGCACTTGTCGAATCACATCCTGTGAGTGCATGCAATAAAGGAAGTGCTTTACATAATTCAGGTCCAATGGCTGAGACTATGTCATGTATTGGGATGTAGCGAAGCCTTTCCTTTACTCAAAACCAAAGTTTGTGGCACATAATTGTGATATACATATATATACAAATGACTGCAACATCTATGTCTGGAGACTGAATAATCACTTGCTGGTGGTCATATGAAGCATTGTTGGCATGTAGCAAAAGTCTCGTGTCTGCTTCTTTGTGGTCAGACTCCAGTACTTGCAGATCTGTAACATGTTTCCTCATGATTAGTTTGCATGTATTTTCATCCTTGAAGCCTCCGCCGAGAACCAATTGATGACCAGGTTCCAGTTTTTCTGTTCCAATTTCGCACCATCGTTCAGAGAGAAAGGCACAGAGGTTGGCTTTGGTGTTCGGATTCTTGATGTACTTGTCCCATTGTCTGGGTAGCTCCTAATATCTTGATCTCAAGTCCTGAAGATAACCCTCGTCGTTTACGTTCTGCTGCCTTGATTTAATTAGGCTGGTCATAACGATCAAAGACCATGTCTACCCTGTTACATCCATTTTTCCCAAGTGGTGCTGAAATAAGATCAAAGTACTTTTCTGCTAGTTGTCCAAATGTCTTGGTACCACCAGATTTCACCATTTGGATCAAGGCCATTGCATCTAAGACATTGGCAGTAGATGGTGGGTTTTCGGAAAATGGAAGTTTGTGCAATACATCAGTCTTGGTTTCCAACTCAGTTAGCAAGTCGCTTTTCACATTCTTACGCAAACTTCCATCAGAATGCACCAGTACATAAGGCACAGATGATAGCTCATGTAAAAGAACTTCCTTCAAGTTAACATCTCGGGCTTTAGCAACAATGAGTAGTCTGCCAAAAATATTTCGATCAGTACTGATAGTAGCTGCTTTGTCTTTGGTTGATTTCACAGTAATCTTCTTTGACATTGATGCAAATGTTCTGATCTTCAAATGTTTCCCAGAAACCTAGTTCATTTTTGTCGAGGCGTTTAGTTACAAAGTCATTCAGTTGTTCTTGCCCAGTGTCTTTAGCTGCCACTAGGTGTGCTGCATTATATTGTGGAAGGATCACCCCAGTTATGATGTTAAGGAGAGGTTGACACTCGTCTTCTTCGAGAAAAATGATGTCAAATGGATTTATTGCAAGACCAGATTTGAATGTAGACATCAGCCTTTGGACATCGCCTTCATCTCTCTTTAGCCTGGTTAAACCAGACTCCTTGTGTGTTCCAATTCGTTCACTGACTTCTATACCACACATCTCTTTTGTGGCAGATGTAACTGCTGCTCGCTCATGACTTGTCAGGAACCATCTGTCTAGGGCCTCTTGTTTCTGGGTGATACCCACATTGCCTCCTCTCTTCTTGGAGTCTAGGTTGATGGACTGCTCCAGTGCCATGTCTGTCCAGACACGACTGTATGGCTGGTTTGATCGACACACAGCATGGTTACCATTCATGAATTCTTTGTGTATCTCGGGAAACTTCTCTTGAAGTTGATTCATGTCACAAAGGTATACAAGGAGCCATCGTGAGTAATTTGTTCTGTCCATAGAGTAGAAATATGGAGCCATTCTAGCTACAGTATCCAAATGCAACTTCCAACATCCATCTCTTTCAGCACGAATGAATTCAAGCAGTAATTGGACCATCTCGATGTACATATACCAGAAGGAGAATAATAGAGATGCTTTCTTCCCCGCTGTTCTAAAAAGTGACATCAAATTCTGAACGTTCGTCATTTCCTTACAAACCATCTGATAACACTCATGCAGATCATCAGACTTCTGTGTTATTGAATTTTTGAATTTGTGCAGTTAAACCTGATCCTAAATCCTGGCCTATTGCCCGCCATATTGAAAAATGGCGGCCATCTTGAAAAAAATTGTATTATCTTTGAACTTACTTAACAGCAATACACAGGTTTATCTCATTTGAATATGTTATTTGGAATAAATCTTAAAAGGTTTGGTTGTATAAGCTGAGAAAAACAAAACAAAATGTCCAGAATTGCCAAAGCACCCCCGTTGGAAAATACACCGCCACATATTGTTTCTGCCACAATTCAACTGTACATCAGGGCTGAAAATGTTCCAGAAACATCCCGCTAGTAGTTTGGAGTGACAAACCAACTGTGTAGTGGGTGTTGCATGGAAAAAAACATTCAACCTGGTCCTATATCTTGGACTATTGCCTGCCATACTGAAAAATGGCGGCCATCTTGAAACAATTCGCCTCCCCATTGAATTTGCTGAACAACAATCCACCAGCTTATCTCATATGAACAAGACATGATATTAGCAATAGATCTTATAAACTTTTGTTGTAGGAGCTAAGAAAATCAAATAAAATTAACAAGAATCTGCGATCCTCTCTATTAGAAAACAGGCTGGCACCTAGTGTTGCTGCCACAAATCAACTGTACATCAGGGCTGAAAATGTTCCAGAGACATCCCGCTAGTAGTTTGGAGTGACAAACCAACTGTGTAGTAGGTGTTGCATGAAAAAAAAAATTCAACCTGGTTCTAAATCCTGGACTATTGCCCGCCATACTGAAAAGTGGCGGCCATCTTGAAAAAAATAGCCTCCCCATTGAATTTGCCAAACAACAATCCACCAGCTTATCTCATATGAACCTGGTATTAGCAACAGATCTTAAAAGGTTTTGTTGTAGGAGCTAAGAAAATCAAATAAAATTAACAAGAATTGCAACTATTAGAAAACAGGCTGGCACCTAGTGTTGCTGCCACAAATCAACTGTACCTCAGGGCTGAAAATGTCCCAGAGATATCCCGCAAGCAGCCAGAAATGACAAACCAACTGTGTAGTGGGTGTTGTGCTCAACCATTTTAAGCTGGTCCTGGCTCCTGGACCCTGAACTGCAGTCTGAGTACTCGGGCTAGTGAGATTGTTGTTTATCTGTGTCAAAACCCATACCGCGATATATACAACAATAGAAATATTCAATCTACAGCATTATACAGTTGTTCCACGACT
>JAECMU010079997.1:5863-24944 GCA_016106625.1 Dracogyra subfuscus
TTTTATTATGCTTCATAAACATAATATTGGTCTCATCACAGTGCCATAATTGTTTATCACCAGTACATCAATTTAACAATAAAACAATAATTATATACAAACAATCTAGCACTGCAATCAAGTAAAGAGTTGTCTTCAACTATGACTTCATACATGAAATATGACATCATTATCTGTAAATATGATACAACTGTCAGTGGAACTAATTATAATAGTGCTCACTAGTCAATGTGAAAGGAATTCTCTACTGATCAGAAGAGAGAAATATCAGGAAGTATCAATTTGTTAAACCACAGAGCAGTGCAGAATGATTTAAAATAGAAACTCATCTGATGTAACACTGATCAGTAGGACATTACTAATAATATGCATGATGTAATAATACTATTTATTATTCATATTGTTCAACATAAGTGAGTAAATAAAACCCATACAAAGCACATGTGTAATAACAAGTAATCACGTGACCAACCAATTACATAATGGTAGAAAGCCACATCATGACGTTTGTGTATGTGAAATCTGCAACTGAACTTATATTCCATTAATAAAATAATGTTTGTTGTAAATTTATTTTATTTTGTCATTGGTTGGACATTAAATGTAACATTCTAACACAGTCCTTGATATTCAAAAACAATAATAATAATAACAAGATGGATAATAAAGAATTACACTTGCATATGAGTCATACTGATTTTACGAAACTTGCTCGGGCAATAAAAGAATCCTGCCATTTATTTCATAAAATTGGCATGACACACAAGTTTGTATAATAGTCTCTATATATCATTTTCTTCTAAAACATGGCCAGGGTTCACAGGATGGCCTTTTGGCCAGCAATACAGAGCACTAAGATGAGTAAAACACAGCATAACAGGGTTTCTGCCAGAAATAAATGTTTGGGTATGGTGCTATGGAATTGAATATTTACAGTGTGAGTGTTGAATGCAACCACAATCGACAAGGGGTATTGGGGTCCTATTCAAGAAAGAAAATGGGTTTGTTTTAGGGTTACGGCTATGAAAATCACACAGTAATGATAAAAGTAATTAATTTTGTCAAAAAGTCATCTTAAAAGAATATAATCTGCCAAAACATTTGGGTACGACACCATACTCATTTTACCCTCTGGCAGAAACCCTGCATAATGACCTTGTGGCATGTTCACGATGACAAGCCCTAGTGAGGATGCTTGTCTTCAATTCATTATGATGTAAACATGCTACTAAACACATTCAATACATTTTATTCTTTGTAAAACTATTTTCTCAACAGCATATTATGATTAATAACAAAGTGCTAAAAGAGTATGCTGTTGACCTAGAGACAGAAATCTCTTAAAAGATTCCAACAGACAGCTATATATTGCACATAAAATACAGGAACATAAATTCATGTATCTTTAAAAAAAAAAACTTTAAGCTTCCTGTTTAAAGGTCTGAAATAAGTTAATGTAGATAGGAAGCTAAATATATATATATTTGAGACATGGTTCCTTATATACACAGGTAACAGTTTTTATTTTATTAAGGTCTTCAAGATACATCAGTGGTCTCATAACTGGTTATTTGATGACACAGCCACTTAGTATCACCACTAGATATTAGAACAGAGAATGCTTTGATATTGCCTAGTGATATTTATCTTTTGATTTCAGCATGGTAAATGTAATATATCAATAAAAAAAAACCTCACATAGTACACTCCTCCTTTATTATTTGATTAATCCTAGAAGGAATAAGAAGAAAAATGGTAGTTATTAAAGTTTTTTCCATACACATGAATCATCAGGTTCATTCATTCATTCATTTCAACTTACGTCCGTGCTTATATCAAATTAAGGTTCAAGCACGCTGTCCTGGGCACACACACATTAACTATCTGGGCTGTCTGTCCAGGACAGTGGGTTAGTTGTTAGTGGTTAGTGAGAGGAAGGAAGGAAGGAAATGTCATATTTAACAATATACTCAACACATTTTATTTATGGTTATATGGTGTCAGTTTTATGGTTACGGAACACACAGATATTTAGAGAGGAAACCTGTTATTGCCACTTCATGAGTTTTTTAGGAACTATGAAATCACAAGAAGCATGGTGTAAGAATATATTTAGGAGCATAAATAAATCAGTATGAAATATTTATTACAAGAAATACTGCATTTATTCTGAACTGTATTTATAAAAACAAAGTAAAACATGTTTTCTGTACACATTGAATACACTGCTATTGGAAGACGAGGATTATCACAGGCATGATTACAGAATTAATTGTAGGTACATTAGATTAACAACATGATACTATAACAGATTTTCTATCACAGCACTATAGCAGGAGACATGGAGAAAGCTTTTAAAGGGCAATTTCATATAAGGATTTCCTTTTCGTGCTGTCCAGAACATGGTTTAATGCTAATAATTGTCTTACACACCCATTAGTTAGGATAACACATACTAATACAATTTAATGACATTGAACTGGCTGTTCCCAAATGATGACCTGGTTGCCAATGCCATCCAATGAAAGAAATCACTATTGAAATTGATCACTTTGTGACAAATAAGTTAACTTGAAATCGACTCATTTGTGATGGTCAAGTTATTGCAAGCACAATGACTACATTTTATATATGAAAGATGTTTAAAAATGTATTTAAAATCTAGCTTTCAAGGATATGTAAGAAATAGAATACTACAATGTTCTCCGTTAGGTATGATTTAAAAAAAAATGTATCCAACTCACTATTGCTCATTAGATATTGTTTTTAAAACAACTTGTATGGTATATGGTATCTCAAGGCCAATTATGTAGAATTCCATTTAAAATGTTTGACAGTTGTAGAGATCAAAATCTTTACATGTATGTATTCAGCACTGGGGCTAGGACTAATTACTAACGTACGCAAGATTGATCGTTATTTTAGTTTTAAAATTATTTGCAATAAACAATCTGTTCTGGACAGGACAAAAAGAAGGAAAAACGAGAGGCTTATATGAAAAGGCCCTAAGATAAAAAAATCTTTATTTTTTAAATATATCAAAGTTGAAATGGTGCAAATTACTGACCAATAAAAAAACCTGTAAAACAAACTACCATATTCCATCATCCCTGCAGACTACACTGAATGTATTGTACATTCAATATACCACCTTGAGATAAAACTATTTATAAATCAATACACACAAATACATACATACACACACATGTATACACACACACACGCTCACACTCAACACTCAAACACTGTCATGCTTTTTTTAAATTTTTATTTTAACGACGCACTCAACACATTATAATTACGGTTATATCGGCGTCGGACATATGGTTATGTCGAGAAAAACCCCAGTGGTTAGCTGACGGGGATCGATCCTAGACCGACCGCGCATCAGGCGGGCACTGTACCACTGGGCTATGCTGCCCGCTAAACACTGTCATGCATGCATGCATGTATGTATACACATCAAATCAACTGGCCTGATTAATAATAGAAACACTGTTTTACCATTGTGTTTTCATCTCAATCTGGCCTTTGGTGTAAATCACAGAAATTATTTCTCATGCATAAACTACAGTATTCATTTACTACTGTAACTATTATATTCTACCAAGATTTATTTTCAGTCTTTTGTTCCAATATTTAGTAGTTTTGTCTACTACATCACACCAACATGAAAGTAATATAGTTTGTTCTAAAACATTCTGAAGCTGATTAAGAAACCGATTTACTGCAAAACTACACCAATGGCAAGAATGACATGTCGAAACATTTCAATACTGCTCAGTAAAATCTCATTACAACAATTTACATTTAAGCTATTTACATTATTACATTTAAGCTATTTACATTATTACATTTAAGCTATTTACATTATTACATTTAAGCTATTTACATTATTACATTTATGCTGTTTACATTATTACATTTATGCTGTTTACATTATTGCAATTCAATTAACAATTATTATGTACAGAATATCATCAATATTTTTTTGTCACAACACAACTACACAAGCAACATGTACTTCAAAATATATAATATTAAAGTTACCATTTCACATTTCATTATGCATAAATATACATACAAAGACCCTATGTTAATACAAGCATGCAGTGCTGTCATCTATTAACATATGTAAGACAAAATACATGTAATACAAAAAGTTAAAATAATTAGTCTGAAAAAAAGTAAATAAAAAGAAGAAAAAAAATGCATAAAGTCTGAGGTATTATGAACAAAATGTGGTACTATGGCACATTTCTAAAAAAACAAAATGTCTACCTGTTAATGTGCGAGTCTTGAAGTGCACAATGATTATGTCATATCTAAAATTGGATATTGCTTGATATGTAGCTTTTATGTCTAAATCAAAACATATTTAACACGATTGTGTAATATCTTAAGATTACTGAGGAACAAAACATATGGGAATATATTTTTTTCTGTGTATTTCCATCGTCTGAAGCCAAGGTAGGCCTATCATTCAGTATGGTATACTGCATATCATACCTTGGTATAATTATCCATATAAACAGATCTGGACTACTAGCACATTCTATAGTTAATAAATATGAAACAACGTAATATCATCACTGACTAATCACATTGTGCTTAACATTGTACAAAAAAGAAATATGGCTTCCACCATTTACAATGATATATGTGCACGGTTTAAAATGTAACCCAATACTTGTGATAACTGTGTAAATACGGGGAATATCTAAATAAATTTCTATCTTTGTTATCTTTTGCTCAACAATTAGTGATGGAAATGGCCATGTTTGTTTATAGTAAATAGCAAAGAAATATGTAACAAGCTACATAATTAGGCTACATTTTTACACTAGACAGCAATGACAATGTGAACAATTCCAGATCGGTTTATGCAGGTATCTATGAAAAGCTACAAAAAGGAGTATACATGAACTATACAGAATGGTAACTTGGCTTACAATGATGGTGTATTTCATACAGATTCTTTGGCAATGTTACAAACGGTCAAAATGATTAAACGACACCATTAAAGCACATTGATTTATTAATCATCGGCTATTGGATGTCAAACATATGGTTATTTTAACAGTCACAGAGAGGAAACAGTCAAAATAAATGTACACAACCAAGAATCATAAACTAACAACTGTCAGATGAACTTAGATGTAATATAACCAAAGATTATATAAATTATGCAATACCAATGAAACGAAAGGAAAGGATTATTACTTTACCCACACCTCAGCAGTTTTCAGCTATGGCTTCTTGGTATCATAACACATGGTTAGTTCAACACGGTTTAGGCCCAAAACACACTGCAGTCTGGGTCTGGACAGTATCTCTGGTGGATCAAGTGGGGGATCCCAGGTATCCCGTAACCCCCCTCACCTGTTTGAAGTGCACTTTTCATTGATTTTTTCAACTGTTTTTTTAATTTTATTTTAAGCTGGACTCATTCTGCCCTTTTCAGAATATTGTAACACCCCATCTGCCATTTATAAAATTTTGTATCTGCTTCCGAGTATGGTACCAGTCACAAAAATCAACAGACTGAAATGAACACAACAGAATTCACCATGTCTGTGCTGACATCAACTACACAGGGGTGGAAATTGGTGCACAGTAAAAATGAGGAAATCTAGAGGGGTCCCGGAAATTCTTGAAATCCTAGGTTAAAATCTGTGCATCACACACATTTTGGAGGAAATGACAATTAAAATGTGAGGAAACGCAATGTTCCATGAGAGGAAAACAGCTGTCCCGAGGACTACAGATCTGGAAAAAATAACATAGAACATGTAATCTAATTTGACAGTGTCAGACTAACCAGATGAGACTAACCAGACCCAGTTTTAGTGAGAGACAACTCCTGCTGCCATCACATAGGCTATGTCTACAGAGTAGCAGCAAGGGATCTTTTATATGCACTTTCCCAGAGACAGGGCAGCACATAGCACAGTCTTAAACATACCAGTCCTGGGGACTTTTTGAGACTGAGAAAAACTCTGGAAAAAACTATCACACCCTTAGCCAGTGCTCTGCATACTGACAGTAACTGAGTTATATCCCATCCCATTGCCATAACAACAAACGAAGTAACCAATCAAAACACATGATACAAATAACAAAGATGAAATTTCAACCAACTGACTTGAATGATACAATAACAAAACAAATTGCAATCAGATGATGGGAATTTCACAAAAATGTGTTAAAATTTGAATCAGGTTCTTAAAATAGCATGCTGCATTCCATTTTAAAGGAATGATAAATAACAAATTATATATTGTAACTAAAAAAACTGGTCACACATCACTACTGGCTGGATGATACTGCTATGGCAACTGATCACAAAACACTCTTGGCTGGCTGCATAATATTGCTATGATGACTGGACTGGTTTGACATCAACAAATCAATGTGACACAAGCCATAGCTGCTACTCCGCCACTCAAACATAAAATTTGTTTCACGGACTCCCTGCAAGTAAACATGTACAGGTTATTACATGAGAATATGTGTTGTGTGAAATTTATGAACAGAGTACAAAACTGTTATTGCCCTATCGAGGGGCATAACACAGTTACTTAAGATATACTTCAAGTAGCACAAATTATTGTGACACTTTATTTATTAGAAGCACATGGATGTATGTCAATTTTTTTTTTAATAATCGTGTTAAAAACCTAAGAATATATATTTTTTTTTAATTCAAAAGTCCATACATATTGTAAAAACAAAATGAAAAATAACAAGAGAACACTCTCAAACCCAAATAGCTGAAATGTTCCAAATACTAAAAACTAAAACACAAAAGAATTTGATTTTACCATCCATGTTTTTCCTCTAGTAAATCTGGTACAACAGTCACAAGAGCAATGTATAAAAATCCACCGGACGTAAATGGCAAAATCCAAGCAGTTCTCTCCCCTGAAAGAAGAAATGTACAAAAAAGTTGTTTTGGCAGATTCATAAATATTTTTTAAAGTAGGAAGTTATTTGAAAAAAAGTAAGTGATGATTTCTACTGACAGTAGATAGGTAAATACTTAATATATAACAAGTCTTGCTAGTACGAGAGGTAGGCAGTGGTGGGATACTAATGACTGGAAAACAAAGCAACATCTTACTGGTGTGGGTTTTTTTTAAAGCTTTTGAGACTTGGTAATTATTAATTATTTAAAAGTTTAACCGATATTCAAATCTAACTAATGAAGGCGAAGGGTAGACTGATCTATCAGATGGGTCTTGCCTGGTGCTTATAAAACTTTTAGAGTCTAAACTCGAGACTCTTAATAGAGTCTGACACACTAATGTCATGACAACGCCACACAAAATGTATGCATGTCATGTCATTAGAGATTGACTCCGGAATATATAAAAGTTTTATTAGCCCTTGTCTACCACTGATGTATTTACCAATGATCAACATGGATTACATTTGTCTTTGAAATATAATTAATTTAAATTTGGTTTTGTTTTCACAAATTCCAAGGCATGATCTAAAATGAGACAGCATGAAATCATACCACACATCTTGAGTGAGCTACAAACCTGCTGATTGTGCCGAGTCAGCTGTAAGAGCCGTCAATGCTCCCAGAACACCACCTGTCGCCGTTAGCAACTGCAATATTAAAAAATTTAATAACATTTCTAAAGTTTAGACTAAATATGTTTTGGGAATTTTTGTTTTGTTAAGATTGTTAATACTGTTCCTAACACAACATAATTGTTTTTTTTACTTAATCAAAAGGTTGTATTATTCCTAATATACCTAATACAATATTTTTAACGAACCTATAATGATGATTATTTTTACTTCATCGGTATATCCACCACAAATCAAAGTAAATAATAATCATACAACCTTTCACAATATAAAATTTCAGTACACATTATTATTTGTCGATACATTCCAGTATACGTTATTATTACTTAACTCTATTCAAGTACACATTATTATTCCATAACTATTCCAATATAACTTATTATTACTTAACTCTATGCAAGTACACATTATTATTCCATAACTCTATTCCAATATAACTTACTATTACTTAACTCTATTCAAGTACACATTATTATTCCATAACTCTATTCCAGTATAACTTATTATTACTTAACTCTATTCAAGTACACATTATTATTCCCTAACTCTATTTCAAAACAATTTATTATTACTTAAGTCTATTCAAGTACACATTATTATTCCATAACTATTACAAAATAACTTATTATTCTTAACTCTATTCAAATACACATTATTATTCCTTAACTCTATTCCAAAATTCAAGTATAACTTTAAAATCCTCAACTATATTCCAGTACAAATTATTATTCCTTAACTCTATTCCAAAATTCAAGTATAACTTTAAAATCCTCAACTATATTCCAGTACAAATTATTATTCCTTAACTCAGGGGCGGGACGTAACCCAGTGGTAAAGCATTCACTTAATGTGTGGTTGGTTTGGGATCGATCCCCGTCTGCGGGCCCATTGGGCTATTTTTTGCTCCATCCAGTGCACCACAACTGATATATCAAAGGCTGTGGTATGTTCTATCCTGTCTGTGGGATGGTGCTAATGAAAAAAAAAGGTAGCCCATAAAATGGAGACAGCAGGCTTCCTCTCTCAATATCTGTGTGGTCCTTAACGATATGTCCGACACCATATGACCGTAAATAAAATAGTGTTGAGTGCGTCCTTAAATAAAATATTTCCTTCCTTCCGTAACTCATTACAGTAATAGTTATTCTTTAACTTTATTTCAGTACAAATTATTCCGGTACAAGTTTAAGTATTCCTTAACTCTCTATCAGAGAACTCTTACCTGGGCCTTTGCAGCTTGCCATCTGTCAAAACCTGACCGAAGCAAAATGGCAAAGTCACCAACCTCGTGCGGGATTTCATGCAGAAGAATAGCAAATGTTGTCAAGAAGCCAACCTAAGAATGAAGACAAGTTTGAATAAAATATTTAATAAAAAGTATCAAAGACAATAAATTATATTTTTACATACTATCGGAATAGGTCATAGCACTTAGAAGTGTACAGACAATAAAATACCTTTGATCATCCTAAATCCATTCTTTATGTTATTATTATTTAAATTATTCACTTGATAGAGTGAATTAATAAAAAAAACTAGTGAATGACAGATCGAAAAAGAAACAAACACATGTCTGGTTTAAGATGAAACATCTTATACAGAATTAAAAAACATTAAACACTAATGAAGCAAATTAACGAATGAAAAAACCCAGTTTAATAATACCTTAGAATAAAAATATAATGGGCTGCATGAAGTGAAAAAAACAGGCAGAAATCTCAGTCGTGTGTTCAGGAAGTTGTCCAGTTTGAGTGGGGTTGGGGGGAAGAGGGAGGTTCCTAAGCTGTGGTGAGTGAAGTTTTTAAGGGAGATGTGTCATGCTTCTCTGGGAAATACATTAGGAAAAAGGAACTTTCTTGGAGCGGGGTAGATTTCGACCCACAACCCACCCCCTCCTGAACACACGCCTGACTATCGCCTGGCAAATTCGAGAGATAGCTTACCTTGGGACTGATAAGAAAGCTTCCTGCAACTGCTAAACCATGTGTAAAATTGTCAATACAGTTGGCTAATAAATTTAGATAGCCACTGACCTGAAAGAAAAGTGTATGTCTTTAAATACGATATGTGTAATGACGAGTTTAAAATTTAATCTTCAATTATCATAAAAGACGAAAATACATAAACATGCCTCACGGAAAAGCACAGTAAACTATTAGCATTAAATGGCCCAATAAAATATTATTTAAAAATATATACAGAGAAACCCCTCAAAACTGGGCCCCCTGTAAACCAGTATTCCCTCAGAACTGGATGTTTTTCACTATACCTTTTTAAATACCAGTACACTACACAACCACAGGGCTAGCTCTGGCACTTGCCAAATTCGCCAATTGCAAATTGTGAAAACAATTGGCAATTTTTTTTTAATTTGACGAAAGAATTTCAAGTATTAATTGATATATAACTGGGTATATATAAAATTTGGAAGTTTAATAGACAATTTGGCAATATTTACTGCTGATCCAGAGATAAGCCTCTCTAAGCATATATCCCTTAAAACCAGAATTGTTACTTACCGGATTCATATGGGTATCCAAGTTTTGAGAGATTTCATTGTACATATAATTTGTCCCAAAAAGTGTATATTTCAGCAAGAATTTTGATATGGCAGAAAAGTGGCATCTGGTATACCAACTGAATATAAAATTAATTTATAATGCAGTACGAGACAAAAATAAAACTTGTAATCTGTGATAAGATAATTTATGTTAATTATTAACTTATCTAAATATAATAAATGTCAGCCAATCTAAATCACAAATTTATTGTTTGAAATAAAACAAACACTACTTTGAAATATAAAAATATATTAAATACTTACTTTGATTTTACCACCTGGTTTTTTATCACAATTTTGCTTTGCTATAGAACTATTTTGATTATGTACAACTGACAAATTATGTCCATTTGAAATACAGCTTTTCTTCAAATTCTTCCCATTTGCCACAGATTTCGATTTATTCTTGTGCTTATGTTTGTGTTTATTGTTCATATGTCCGGTTTGAACGTTTGGTGCCTTGGGGATATATCCATTCTTCTGTATACTACATGTGTCTTTGTGTGAATCTGTCGCGGCCTTTTCATCACACGTATCTTCAAGCTGGAATTACAAATAAAATTAACAATCAAAATAGACTACTGTTTATTAAAGAGCCATTATCAGTTATTGTAAACTGATGGTGAGTATGTTCTGTTTTCCAGACATGTCTGAAATGTTGATATATGTAAATGGACCCTAACAAACAAAAGATAATATTTTTCACAAACTTTATGGCTTTATGGAAATGCTTTACCCGCATCATTATAGGCCATCCATAAAGTATATATTTCCAGAGAGGTAGGGGGAATGGGACTTTAGGTATTATATATAAAAGGTGTACAATAGGGTGAGGGACATCTGCTGTTTGAGTACATACACCAATATGTTCATTTGAAAAATCAGTAGAGATTCACTGAATGTCAAATACATAACATTAATTTTATTTTTTAAATCTTGTTACGACAATAATAAGAATCCTTTTGATCATTTTAATTAGTGTGATCAATACCTAACATAAACTACCAATAATATGGCTCACTGTTTCAAATTCATTCTCATCTCCAAATGTCTTCTCTAGGATTAGAAACATCATCATTCCTGTTATCAACCAACAACCAATTCTGACATGGTCTAAGTGGAAATTATCTGAAACAACAAAAACAGCTTGGTTTAGACATGATGCTGGTTTAGTCAAACAACAAAGAAAGGCAAGGGTCAAGGAAATGGACAAGATACAGGAATAAGGGGCAAGGATAACAAGTATAATCATATAGTTAATTAATAAAACGGTTAGATGTGATGGCTATTATATATAACGGTTGCAGCCATTTTGTACCATCCAGTGAATATGTCCTCTGGCGAGACTGTCGTTACATAATACTTAACGAGTCACGTCAGAAATTAGTCTTCCAACCGAAGAAACAAAGCATACCTGATTTTTGTGAATGCATTGCAATGTTCTGTAATAATAGTCATCCCAGTAACACAGCAATGTGTATATGTGGTTTATTTTTCAATACAAAATAAACCTCCATTGTCAAAGTGTTGAAATAACTGTATTATATTTTGTATTAAATTAATAGCCGGCAGTGTTTTCTTGATTAATTGGTATTTTCTTTCCGTGGCCTGTACCTGTGGTTCTTGATTGGCAGGTGTATATTTAGACTGTCCCTAGACACACTAAAAAGATGTGCCTTTTTTATTAAGATCACAGGGTATTGTGTGTTAACCTCAAATCATAATGGACTTTATCAGCCGTCCTGTTTTATTACTGTAAGTCATTCTGTAAAACCCTTGATTAAGTCGATTTTTCCATCTAAAATCACAAAACTGACCAATAACGTAGTCCCAAAGAAAAGAAAATTATCACATGGGTATCGTGAGTGGTCGTTTTTGCCTGAACATATCCTACCAACAGGTCTAATAATATGCATTTTTTCTTTAGATTTTTCAAAAGAAAAAAATAATGTAACTCCATTTCGTTATATTGATGCAAACTGAAATATAATTAGTTAAATAGTTTATTATACTATCAAGTCATTTATGTTGTTTTACAAATCAGCTTGATGAAAGCGAAGCACCTTGTCGTAACTTAGAGCATTTGTTTACACTGTGCATAATAAAGACGTCACTTCGCCCCAAGCTATACCATCGGATGTCACAAAGACGAAACAAAATGGCTGCTCCCACTTAGCAGGAATAATCATGGTTGTTTATTAATTCTAAAATTACGCGGTTTACATTTGTTAAAGTTTCAGTATGTATGTGTTGGTGGTCTGGGTATGCATCTTTCCAACATATAACGCTCTTGTTGGAGTTTAGTGTACCTTTAATTAATTAATTCTTTATATGGCCTGAGGGTGAGCATAATCACCATACTACCCAGGCTGTAGAGGTGGAAGGTGATGATCATGTCACTAAGAAATATCATGGACGCTGAATTTAATGATTCGATCCAATTGATAAAATTTCTTCTAGATATCAAGGTTGTTCCAGAATTATTGATCGCATGGAGGGATGTAGTGGGGCTTTTTTTTAATATGCTGACCACCAGGGAATAAAATATGGCTGAACCACCAAGCTTAAAATAATTTACTGACCATAGTGAAATGTATTTTAAGTATGAAAACCAGGCATCAGAGACAGAAGCCATTTATAAATTATAGCCATTGAAAATCACACCGGTCACGGCACTTATATTACTAATGAACTCTTGTCTGAAGACAGAAGGTGAAGAAAGTACATTGTTACAGTAACAATGTAACACACTGGGACTTAAACCCATATAAAACTCATGCAGAAGCTGATGATAACGTACAGCAATATCAAAATGTTTATCCACTGATACTGAATTTAATGGCAAGACAAAATTTACATATTGTCTTCTAGATAATATCACAGGAAGATCCGAGAGGGAGACCAGGGGACCCATACCCCGTTAATATATTCAAGTGCCCCTTTTTTACATCCTTTAATTTTCCTCCAATGAGATGACCCATTGGTTAACTGATTCATGTACCCTTTTCCCGTTAGACCCCGACAGCAAAATAGTTCCTTGACTTGTCCCTGTAATATGATGCAAACGCATGGCTACAATTACACTAAGGAGGCCAACCTTCATCGACATATGCCCAGGCTTCCGGCAGAAGATGGAGGAAGACATCACCCAGCAGTCCACCCACAGCAAAACTCAGCATCAGTTTCAGGTTGGCTGCTGCAGCTGTAAATATTAACATATTAACATTTAAAAAACAGAAACAAATCAAAACACTGTCACCTGACACAGAGGAAACTAAATAGTGAATACTATACCACATAAACTGAATATTTCTGTCTCTGTAAAGCTAGACATCCAATAGCCGATGATTAAGTAATTAATGTGCTCCAGTGGTGTTGTTAAACAATACAAACAAACTGTAAAGCTATATATTTCTCATTCCAGCCACTACTCCACAACTGGTGTAACAAAAGGTCATGGAGATGTGGGATTGTACATATTTAAAAGATCCCTTTTTGCTAATCAAAAAGAGTAGGCCACGAAATGGCAACAGCTGGTTTCCTCTCTCAATATCTGTGTGGTCCTTGAACATATGTCCGATGCCATATAACCGTAAATACAATGTGTTGAGTGCGTCGTTAAATAAAACAATTCCTTCCTGAACATAAAGACATAAATAATCAATAATTTGGCAGAGCAGTTGTTTTTAAAATATAAACTTATATATAAAATTTTTTTATTTATTTTTAAACATGCATCGATACAAACATTCAAAGATGTAAATATAAACTAAGTTTCATTGATACAGGACCTGTAATTTGTGAGAAATAGAGATAAACACAAAACTTTAATATTGAGCTAAACGCAAACATATTAATGCTGTTCCTCCCACTATCAGGAAAGTGATACCTATATCTTACCCTTTTCTTTCGTAAAAGCAACAATTTGTTTTTTTTCAACTAAGCTTTTATGCTTTAAACCAAGCTTATAATTATGAAATAAAACTGCAAATTCATGTTGGAGTACACAGACTACTAACTATTCTGTTGCAAAAAATGGTGACTACTAATAAATGTTATTATTAATTAGAGATGCGCATCAAAATTTTAAAGGCCCACTATTTAAATTTTGGATGTAAATATCAAAATTGACCCTATTTCTTAGGTTATCCCTGCCCTGAGTCAGACCCCCGATCCTATCGGAGGCCGGACTCTGGATAGGCGTGTTCGAAACCCTAGTGGTATATGGACACGTTAAACCAGTTACTAACTAACCAACTACTAATAAAATGAAAAAATGAAATTAATTTTTTGAATGTGCTGATGTAAATACCACCAGTCCAACTGATGCAATGATCACTCTCTTCACTTAAATATTCAACAAACAATTAATGAAAACAAATATGTGTTAACACCACTTCTGCCCAATTTCAGTTAAATTACTATTTGGTGTATAAAATATAATGATTCAGACGCCTTGTCTTTATATGTCATGGACACAATCTCAGTCTTCATCAGACAATTTAGTGCAGAACAGGTACCGGTACTTCCTAATAGCATACAAGGGATCTTTTATATTCATAAACAAGACAGTATATACCACAGCTTTTGTTATACCAATCAGGGATCACTGGATAGGATGAGAAAAAACCAAAACCCACCCCACGAATCAGTGAACACTCTACAATGTGCTACATACCACAAGAAGCAAGCAAATCATTACCGTGCATGCATTTGCAGACTGTATGACATAACTATGGTTTACTACCAGCGCTAGTGCACTACGAAACATATCTATCAATCATATCAGACTCCCACAGTAAAAAAAAAATTCAACCAAAAGCCCAGCACAAACAGAGGAAGATAGCGACCGCACAGATCCACACTCTGCATGATGTAACTGCTGTTAAACTAGTCTAACTACTGTAAACAAAAATCCAAACCCAAAACCAACTAGCATTACCTACACATGTAATTGTCACGAATACCTCATCTCCGTGTTAAACATTCTACTAACAAGCCATCACTTACTGGACGACTGCAGCCCAACACACACTGCACACTGCCAAATTAAGTAAGAGGAACCACATGTGTGTGTGGTGGGGGAAAGCCCATCTATCCATCCATGCACCTAACACTGTAAGAGCTGTGCTGCACTCAACAGTAACCTCAAGTGACCCCCACGACACTTCCTTTCATCAACTACACACAAAACCGGCTGTAGAGACAGACGGTGCAATAAGAAGAACATAATAATAAAAACAAAAAGATGGTACTTGAAGTGGTGAAGGAACAGAAGAAGGATGGCACTGCATCTTCGGGACAAAACGTTTCGGTAAGTTGTTGCTCGCATGTTGCTAAGTTTGTCCCGTGTTACATGTGTGTATGTGTGCACGCGTGTGAATGTGAATGCATGTGTGAGTGGTGTAGAGTGGTGGTTTATACTAGCACACTCCAGCAGACCCAGAGAGCATGGAGAATATCATCTCTGTGTAGTGTACACCATAAGGTGTGTGTTGTTTATAGGTGTTCCATAGTTCAGTGTGCCAGTCAGTTGTCGTGGCAACTCCTAAGTTCCCAAAGCCATATGGCTGTGAAATGCATACTTGGATAACTGCAAGCAGCATGTTTCCATAAGCAGTAAATTAGTTAATAGTAGTCATACATGAAGTTTGTTGTGCTTTGTTTAACGACACTACTAGAGTACATTGATTAATTAATTATTGGCTATTGGATGTCAAGAATTTAGTAATTCTGACTCGTAGTCATCAGAGGCAACCTGCAACATTTTTCCATTAGCAACAAGGGATCTTTTATATGAACTTTCCCACAGACAGGAAAGCACATAACAGCCTTTGACCAGTTTGAGAAGAAAAAAAGTTGTGATACATGCATGCACACTTCTTTAAAACAGAATATATTATCTGTATTAAGACAAAAATAAAACATGTTTCTCTAAAATCGACCGTTCTACCTCTCCATCTCATTTCTCAATTAAAATTAGGGGTAGGATGTAGTCCTGTGGTACAGCGTTCGCTTGATGCACGGTTGATCCCCATCGGTGGGCCCATTAGGCTAATTCTCGTTCCAGCCAGTACACCACGCCTGGTATATCAAAGGCTGTGGTATGTACTACCCTGTCTGTGGGATGGTGCACATAAAAGATCCCTTGCTGCTGATCAGAAAGAGTAGCCCATGAAGTGGCGACAGCGTTTTTTCCTCCCTCAACATCTGTGTGGTCCTCAACCATATGTCTGATGCCATATAACCATAAATAAAATGTGTTGAGTGCATCATTAAATAAAACATGTCTTTCTTTCCATTAAATTAATTAAAAATTTTCACTGTATGAAAATCACAAAATAGGAAAAGTTAAACTCTCGCTTTCATCACAATTTACATCATATGTTTTGGAAGTACATGTATCTTGCTGCCCTCATATGGGCATTACATTTCTTTAATTTGCTTACGTTAGTTCGTATTGACCATTTAATATCTTTACAAAGGAATAGCCATTTCATATTAATCAGCTATTTCCAAGTAAAGGCAAACATAACTGAGAAAACTGTGATCACCTGATGAAGCCAGCAGGATTATGTCAAACTGTGATGAACTTGATGATGTAATTATTTATTTTAATAATTATGTAGGTATTAGTTAGGTCTATTTAATATTACAATTAGTTGGCTAACTTAACTGATACATACATAATTAATAAAATCAACAACATTCCTTCAGTTCACTTGGTCTGTTTATCTTTCAATACAACCAATCAGTTTAGTTTGTCTATTTAATATATATTTTTACATCAACCATTGAGTTTAGTTGGTCTATTTGGAACCAGTATACCTGTGCCAAAAACAACCAGTCAGTGTTTACCTGCATAAACAAATTCAATAAAACTCACAAGGAAATGCAATCTTGTAAAATATTTTCTGTTTACATTTCTAGTTAATGGACTACATTAGTCGTATTTGCAATCTGGCTTATTTATATTTTTGTTAGACTGTCTTTGTGCATTTGCTTGGCTATAATCACTTAAACTTGTTTTCCTATTTGACACGCATAAACAAATGCACTACTGAGAGAATACTGTGAGTCCTATCAGTAATAACGATAAACTATCAAACAGCACACTGTTTAAAATGATTTACTCTCGGTGTGGTTCTACTAAATTAAATGCGTACAGCTGATATTTCATCTTAGGGACCATTTACAATTACAGTAAAACTCCTCTAAACTGGACACTTTCAAGACAAAGTAAAAAGTCTGGTTATAAGAGGTATCCATTTTAGAGAGGTTCTCTTCTGTGCAGATATTTAAAAAGGGATCATGAAAAATTTCCGGTTTTGAGGGAATTCCGGTTTACAAGGGTCCAGTTTTGAGGGAATTGCAGTTTACAAGGGTACAGTTTTGAGGGAATTCCGGTTTACATGGGTCCAGTTTTGAGGGAATTCCGCTTTACAAGGGTCCAGTTTTGAGGGAATTCCGGTTTACAGAGGGTCCGTTTTGAGGGAATTCCGGTTTACAGAGGGTACAGTTTTGAGGGAATTCCGGTTTACAAGGGTCCAGTTTTTAGGGAATTCCTCTTTAGGTTTCACTATATCAATGTTTTCACATTACCAGTGTATTTTGGGGAATATATATATACATACATGAAATAATAATAAAACAATTAATCTAAAAGCATACATTAAAAAAGTTTATTTGCAATTAACATTGACTTTTGTTTTTCAATTGTTTATTTTCAAAGATAGGTAATTTCAGGGTTGTGCAGTCCTGATGCATTGCAATTACATTTTTCATCTTATACTTATGCCAAATATGGAAGTACAATAGTGCTTTTTAGCATATGGTTTTTAACCCCCTTAAAAATCAATAAACGAATCAACAGAGAATAAATATTTTTAATGTAGGCTTTTACTGTGTGTTAGGGGAGTGGGCTACCAAAATGAGTATGATTTATAATTACTGGTACATGTGAGAAATTTTTCATAATTGTCAACAGTCGATAGTGTTGCTATGACTACAACTTCACATAAAAGGCACCCAGTTTTATAAGGACAAAAACCCTCAATTATAATGTTTACCGAAGCCAGCTCTGGATGAAGAGAATATCTCACCACATTTTCTATGAAACTTAAAAAATTGCAAAAACTGACAAAATATCAGTTATTACATGAAATTATTTCGCCGTGTAAAAATAAAATTTGCCAACTGCTTTAAAAATTCACAGTGGCGAATATGGCGAGTGCTAGAGTTAGCTCTGGTTTACATCTATGCTAATATTCATCAGTAATTATATGTGTATAACCAAAGTTACAGCTTTAAAATACTGGTGCAGTCATTTTAAGTTTTAGCTGTTTTAAGTTGTACCTAGTCTTTCTGACATTTCTCTCAACATTCCATCTATCCAAATTAATTTTTAACACAAAACTGACCATTATGGGTGATAGAATCTCATTAATATCCACTTGATACTAATAAAAGGTCAATGGCGAATTATAATACAATTTTAGGAAGCAAAACACACCCACACACACGCTATGTATGTATGTATGTTGTATGTATGTATGTATGTATGTATGTATGTATGTATGTATGTATGTATGTATGTATGTATGTATGTATGTATGTATGTGTGTGTGTGTGTATGTATGTATGTATTTATCATATAATATCTTACATTTTCAGTGCAATCAAAGTATGTGATATCTTTCAGATCACATACTTTAAGAATTAGATAACTTTGCAAATTAGATGTAAATTAATGGAGGTTTATGGACATTTAAGCAAATGCACATGGGTGACACTGCATAATTGACATATGCATTCAAAGTCATCAAATAAAAACATTTCAATAGCAATTTTACACTGAAAGCTATCGAAAGCTGTCCAGCATTCAGAAAACTAAAAAATGTTAGGCCCTAGTTTATTTTG
>JAECMU010080017.1:601-16436 GCA_016106625.1 Dracogyra subfuscus
GTGATGTATATCCAATCAATATAGGTAAGCTAACAGTGATTAGTGCCTGTAGTACAGGTAAGTCGTCTAAATGATAATCCTCGTATTTAGTAGGATCTGAACTGTCAAGTGTGTGTTGCGTAGGCGATGTATTCACCTTTCATATAACTCATCTGAGATGGTGCACGTGCATAGTCAAGTTTGTGCGGACGGTCACATGACCACCTGCTATTATGTGTATAAATATCTTTAAATATCAGATTTTTTTTTTTAAGTGATCCCCAAATGTGGAATAAACTTGTTTGTTTGTTGTTGTTTTTTTGTTGTTGTTTTTTTGTTGTTGTTTTTTGTTGTTTTTTTTTTTTTATCCAATGAATTGATAACGTTAATATCGCCAGTTTCGTTTTTTATAAAGGCAGTGTATATAGTATTTGGCACCCAAGATAAATGATTCTGTTTTAAACAGTGATATCTGTCGAAAATGAAAAATGTCTAACATTGTATACAGAATTGCTTATAAACAAACGACAGTGAGTGAAAAACATTAGTTGCAACCAATTAAATTAGCAATTGAGGACAAAATATCCCAAGACAGTTAGTGGACACAAAATACATAATGATCGTTCTGATCACGTGACAAACTACGCCAAGGAATAATCTAAGAGCAGCTGCTGGTGATCAAATTATATTAATCCATTTCTAGCTCTCGTTTAATCCAGCTCAATTTTGTTTTCAGTATGTGTCAATGTGGCTGAAATTAATCTACCGTGTTTAGAGTTCATGAAAATATAATAAGAATTAGTTCTAATTTTGGTGCAAACAAGATGGCCGGCGTGTCCGAAATGGCCAACATTTCATCATCAAAATTGTTGGTAAATTTAGTCAACGCGTTGTGAAAATAAAATATAACTGCACATTGTAAACAGTGGTATGAAATACAAAATCAAGTTACCGATCATATGTCATACTGTTGATACAAATTGTTCCCCAGTAATTATTATACAAGTATTGCCATCCACTAAGACCTAACAACTAATTATAAACACATCGAACAAGTAGTGTGTGTACGAATAAATGAATGAATGAATGAATGAATGGATGAACGAATGAATGTATGAATGTTTAGTAAAGGGTAGTTCATAAAACATACTACAAACTGTTATTATCAGATCCATTCTCAACTGGCATCCCTTGAACACATATTGCCTAAACATCTCCATGCTGCTGTACAAGGTGGTCTGATGTCAACATATGAGCATTTTGAAATAAATTTCCGACCTAGATTGTGCATTGATTGAGCCATCAAACTACAAACTGGTAGGTACAGGGACCTGGGTGCATAGCCCAGTGCCGGATCCAACCCAGAGAGAGTTCTTAAGGTTTCAGTGGGTAGGTTTAGGCCACTTCACCCTCTGTCTCTCTGTATCTGTCTCTACCATAGTGTGACACCCAATAGCCGACGTACTTGATTATGCTGGGGTGTCTTTAAACATCTATTATTTCATTCTGTCTCTGTCTCTCCCTTTCTATCACTAACCAACTAACCCACTGTCCAGATAGCTAAGGCGTGTGACTTGGACAGCGTGCTTGAACCTTAATTGGATATAAGCACACACAATAAGTCGAAATGGAACACACCAGAAGGGCCGACTGGTGCTGTTCATCAATTTTGGATCAGTTAAAGCAAATAAAGCATCTTTCATCAGTTTGGGTAAACCATACCCATAAAATATGTTCTCGAAATAAAATATGATGGGATCCTCATTCGTGGACATGATGTGTTTCGCTACGTCAACTGCTAGAGGGATCAGTGTAATGTACATGTATATGTATTTCAGCTGGATATTGTTTAATATGACGCAGTTCTCAGGTTAGGAATGAGTAAACCGTTCAACCAGCCTCACCATTATGCAGTATTTTAGCGTGACCCTAGGAAGATGTACCTGTAGTAAAGTGTGTATGAAGCACAACCATAGTGTGAGCCTAATTCGATGTTTAAATATGTTGATTTCACCACTGTCATCTACTGTAATATGCGCTTATATTTTCCTACTCAATGCTAAGATGCAGTATGTTAGGGATTGTAATTATGGTAACATGTGAGTGCTAATAGCTGTATAATGTGAACAATGCTTAGTCAATAAGCAACGAGTTTATCAATGGTATAGCATGTGCACCTCATCTTGATTTATATTTTTACAATGTTAGGTAAGAGTTTGTTTCACTGTTCTTCAAAACATATTAACTAAACTTATCAACCACCAAAACTTAATATTTAACATAAAACTGTGTCTTTCAATACAAGATTATTAGATTTCCATAGCAAAGTCAGCCATTTTCAATGCTGACACACAGATACGCTGATTACTCTTTTGTTAGTATTGTGAGGTCACAACAGGAAAAAAAATATATTTCATCAAGTAGATTCGATACAATCATAAATCCAACAAGTTCCACAGTATTCAGACCATTATATCATTAAACATGTAAAATATTTATCCAAGTAATATCAAAACGTGTTACAAGCACGAGCTAGAAATACACTAGTGAGGACGCTTTTGTACAAACAAATATGGTATAAATCATGAATCATGTACAGAGTTTGATCATAAACAATATTTGGATGACTACTGATTTTGTTTGCTCTATAATAAAAAAAAAATGAAAATGTTTAGAGCAATTCACAAATGCGAATTCAAATTAGTATAAAGTCGAGATGGAATGGTGAAACATTATAGTTTTATAATAATATACCCAGGTAAATAAACTTAAGATAAAGAAATATGTAACAATCTCTAATTTAAAACGTATTGCTAATGTTATTACATATAATGTGTACGATGAGATACAGTTGCTGCAATATTTTTTGTTAACCTTTTATAATTATAACAAAATGCATGCTATCTGACATACGTAATGTGCACCGATCACAGGCAGCAGATGATTTGTTTTGTGTTCGTTTTTGTTTACTTTTTGTGGAGTTTTTGTGTATATTTATATTGTATCCTTCAAACGCATGTGGCCATGTAGGACAGAAGACGTATACCACATGCAGTGGTAATTTAACCTCGTTCTATGATTAACATGTTCATGTCTGCATATGAAGCAGTATTTTTGTCTCATCCATTCGGTAAATAATCAATAATCAACATGTAACTTGATTTGACCATTTTATTGTAAGTAAATTACACAATGATACGTAGTCGTGTTTTCTGCATTTGTTAAATACAAACCGAGACTATAAATATAAAATTAACAAGTCAACTTTTACAATGAAATCTTTAATTACAACATATCATTCGGAATATGCTGTCTGGTAACCTCACATCACCAACTCAATCAGTATGGCACATATTACCTCTGATATCAAATTCATATGTGCTAACCTCAATCAAATGTCATGCCAGATATATCTGCCCTAGTTGACTACCATTGAAGAGTCCTGTTCGGTATACTTAAGAATAAAAGAAATTGCATTCATATTGATAATTAAACTAAAGTGAGATTATTAAAAGGCTCAAGGAGCATAATTTTTTTTTAAATTAGTTCGTTTGTGTTTATTTCAGCGCATCGGCTATTTTATGTCAACATTTTGTAATTCTGACGCATAGTCTTAAAGACGAAGCCTGCAACATGTTATATGCACCATCCCAACGACATTATAGCACATACCATACCTTTGATATGACATTCGATGTGCAGTTGTGTCCAATATATCGTCGCTGAACTAAGAAATATTATTGTAATGTTATATTATGTCTTTCACGAGACCATAAAAGACAAACGTTTTCTAACAACCCAATTCAGCGAGGCAAATTAATCGGCTTGCAAAGAGACATATTTTTGTTCATCTAAAAAAAGAAAAAAAGAAGAAAAAAACAACAACAGATACAAGTGTTTTTTAGTTATAGATGATATGCCGTTACACTGTATTTTATATTTTATGGAAACATGTTTTCTGTTTCTATTTTTCTTCTCTTTTTACATCAGCCTGCGTGAGTGGATTATGGGGGCAGTCTTGTGTTAACAAATGTGGTCACTGTAAAGGATCTTCATGTGATAAACAGAATGGAACTTGTCAGTGTCAAACTGGATGGGCCCAACCGATGTGTACAGGTATGTATTAAGTATTACAAATGTTATCACACATATTGCTTACACTTATTTTGGATTTCAAAATGGCTAAAATGTAGATTGCCTGTTTTGTTTTTTATTTCCCATCTGGTAGATTTTATAGATGCATCTTGTCTCAATATTCACTTGCTGCAGGCACATAATGCATTGATACAAACTAAAATATGTATTATAAGCAATAGCTCAACTTTTTATCAAAACAGTCAGCCAGAAATATAGTCATAGACTAAATTTATATATATCTGTCTTGTATTGTAGGAGCAAACTGGCGCAGATAATAAAGCAAGCACCATTAGTTGATGTCTTGAGTATATGTATTAACACACGTCATTGCTAAACCATTTGAATTAATGAATGAATGAATTAATTAATTAATGTTTAACGACACCCCAGCACGAACAATACATCGGCTATTGGGTGTCAAAATATGGTAATGAAACAAATAAGGTGATGATCAACATCAATAGAACAAGTCAAGATATAACTAAAAACAGTGGAAATACAAATACAAAGATCACAGATAATATCACAGTGTAAAAACAAATACAAATAACACGGATGCTGACTTTTATTCTAAACTTTAATTTGTGCTGTATTGGTCATTATCTAAGAAACGTTTACACCCCTGCACCACGTTGAGGTTACAGCACGCGCAGGGGCTAAACCATTTGAGACCTGATAACCAATATTTGCCATTGGAACTGACATATACAAATATGGAATAATCTCACAATATTTAGACGAGAAGAGATGAATATTAGTTTATTTTAGACGCATCATTCTATCCTAGACATTTGTTTTGTTATAATATATAATGTACATATAGTATTATACTTTTATGTGTGCATTTTATTTTCAAATATCAGCATGTGCCAATGACCTATGGGGTCAGACGTGCAGTAACCACTGTGGTCATTGTAATGGATCTTCCTGTGACAGACAGTCTGGGAATTGTCAGTGTGAGACTGGGTGGGCTCCACCGAGGTGTACATGTAAGTGATAACTACTACATTTATGGTATGCGGTGTATATTTCATAGACACACATACAATGGTGGATGATCTAGGATCAGATCCGACACGTAGACTAACACTTGGATATATTGCTTGTCCATATTGCGTATGTTACTCTTTTTTTAAACATGCAATGAATTTTAACTTCGACACAGAAATAACATATTAAGGAACGACTTCCATTCTAATGTATTTTATAGCATGACTTTGACAGGGATATATTTGAAATAAGTTTTGCTTATATTAAATGTATGTATATTGTGCGTGTTATAGTAACTACGCAAATACATGAATGAGTGTAATAAGTCAACCATATTATATATTAGTACACAGTGCTGTGTGTGTGTGTGTGTGTGTGTGTGTGTGTGTGTGTGTGTGTGTGTGTGTGTGTGTGTGTGTATGTGTGTGTGTTTGTATGCAAGTGTACCTTAATGTATGGTAATTTTTGGTGATATTTATTATCATGCTTTGAACAGTATGTGCAGACTTCTGGTATGGTGAAACGTGCAACAATACGTGTAACTGTAGAGACAGAACTGAAATTTGTAACAAGATAGGAGGTCAGTGTACAGCCTGTCCAGACGGGTGGACTGGAACAGCGTGCGACCGTAAGTTACCTCAAGCTGTAGGGCATTATAATACAAATATAATCATGTATGTTATCAGTAGGATACAACCAACACACACACACACACGCATGCACACACGCGAGCGCGGACAAACAAACGTGTGTGTATGTATATGTATATATTTATTTATTTATTTAATTTGTCGCAAGTCGGGTAGATATTTGTAGTATGTTTTTTATGAGTGAATATTCTGGTATCAATCAGCTTAGCTGTATGCCCATGCATCTAGGTGTATTAATATTTTGTTTCCGCCAGGATATTATTCCAAATTACGCATCGACCTGAACAAATGAATACATGAATGAATGCATGAATAATGGTTTATTTTGGCATATGTTAGTGCTGTTTGCTAACATATTGGGTCTTTATGCAGTTAAATCCAACATTGCAGTAAAGCATTTGAAACAAAAGGAAGAACACAGTGTTACATTGATACACAATTCAATGAGGTATGAATTTGATGTTTATAGAACGAAATGCGACTAATGTCACCTTTCTTTGCAAATAAAATGTATTAGAAATTGTACGTTTTTGCGAGTGCAATAATAAAAACATTTCATCTGCTATCAAACGAATTGTATATTTGTATTTTACACAGAATGTGTTAAGGGGAAATACGGAGAACACTGTAATCAGACTTGCAACAACTGCAGAGACAAACACTGTGATCGTTTGACTGGATCTTGTCTTGGTGGATGTGTTGCTGGGTTTACTAAACCTGAAACTGGCTGTACGGAGAAACGTATGTAAATATACCATGTATCAAATAAGCCCCCACAATAGAAATAAATCGTTTGAAGCAATTATGAGAAATCTGGCAACATCGCTGGTGTCATATCAGCAATTGACTACATTTCACTAGGGCATTGTATATCAAAATAAACTGATTACATTTCACTAGGGCATTGTATATCAAAATAAACTGATTACATTTCACTAGGGCATTGTATATCAAAACAAACTATCTTTATGGTGTGCTGTAACTGTAACTAACTAAGACACTATTCATTTATATACTGAGAGGCATAAATAACGCAATGACCATTTCACTGAATACTCTCTTAGAGAAATGTCAAATCACATATATGAAATACTTGGACAACTAACACATTGGTAATAATTGTATGTAAAAGACGATTTTGTTCAAATTAGAAAACAATTGAACAAAAGTATTGTTCAATAAAAAAACATAACTGGTTTGTTTATTACAACAATACAGCATTGTGTATGAAAATCGTTTTGCATGTGCATTGCAGTCTCTCGTCTCGGTATAAAATCAACCATGTTTTGTGTTTTCTGTCTTACTTTAATGTGCCATGGTAAGTAATGTTAAACAATTGTGTGTTTTTTGTTTCAACCCACATTTGTTTTGTTTTCTAAATGCCGATTTGAACAATATTTTCGTTCAGTTACAGCCGTTACCAGTATTCATTTGTTTAATGCTTAATACTGATGACATAATATTTCTATAAGAAAATATCAGCAAAATACCTATTGCGTTATTTATGCCTCTCAGTATATTTTCGCAACGAAGGGAAACACGCAACATATTGGCAGATATTCGGCCTCTCGTATACAACTATGGTGTTTTCCATTTCAAAATTCTGAATATTTTTGCATATTCCAGTTGACTCAGATACACACGATAACAAGGCTGGCACTATAAACACAGGTCTTGCCATTGCGACAGGAATATCTATGGCTTTACTTGTTATTGGCGGCATTGTTTCAGTATGGTACGTATATAGTTGATTTTTTTTAATTTGACATATTCATTCTGTAATCAGTGAATTGAACGAAAACATCAAACACCACTGTTGCTCTTCAAAAACAAACGCAAAGGAATGTATATAGTGACAGGTGACAAGCGCAATCGATAATAAACGCACACGAATTTGTAAGAACAAATGTGTTTCGTGAAATGAGAGATGTATGATGGGAAACCAAAATTGAGCATTAACAAGCTAACTGATAATGTATTTCAATGTATGGACACACAACTGTATTTTTAGCAATATCGACATAGAAGTCAAATATCTTTACAACATTCAAACCTAACACATTGGTTTTAAGACCATATCCTATAGGTACTGTGCTGAGAAATAGTTTAGATGTTTTGCTTGATGGAGACAGTTGAACATATTGAATACATAGGCTAACATGGCATCAACAGTATTTGGAAGCTAATTTAAATTTGGTTCGACGCCAGTAACGTTTGATCCCTCTCCCCCAAAAAACCCCAAAAGCAACAACACAAAAACACAAAAACAAAGCAACAAAAAACAAAAACAAAAAACAAAAAAACAACAGAACACGTATGAAATTAATGTATACATTTAGTAAATTAGTATTAAAATAACCATAGAACGCTATCAAATAGTTATGCATTTAAATATACTGGACACATAGGTCCACACAGTATCAACAGTTGTTTGGCAGCTAAATTAAATTTTGTCTGACGCCAGTAACTTTTGAAATTCACTTTCGAAAATTAATATAAATATTTAGTAAATGAACACTAAAATAATCATACACACCTATCAACAATACACTTATATTGCAGGTATATTAGACGTCTAAAAGCGAGACAGGGGCACGGCGAACGAGACAGATCTAAAAAGAACGTGAACCACATAAATGATCGAGAATACGAAAATGTTGGAGCGCAAAACATCGATTCCAGTAACGAAGCTGACAATGTTACTAACACTCTAGAGCATCATCGACAGGGAAGCCATAGTACCTCAACTCAGTCACGTGATCAGAATCCACACGATGGTGGCAACGAGAGTGATTACGTTAATGCAC
Organism: Dracogyra subfuscus; assembly: GCA_016106625.1. Lineage (NCBI taxonomy): Eukaryota > Metazoa > Mollusca > Gastropoda > Neomphalida > Peltospiridae > Dracogyra > Dracogyra subfuscus. Next base: position 9,165 of record JAECMU010080017.1, read on the forward strand.
AGCAAGATATTCAAATGAATGAATATGAAAAACTTGATACATCAACCGATACCACGTCACAGAATCTCTATGAAAAAATAACGGGTATATAATGACAGTACATTCTCGTTTAGCCAAACTCTTCACAACATTTAGCTGTACATCTGTACCTAATCGTGGTCTGGCTACAGGCTGTTATATACTATTAAATGAGTACTGATATACACTATTGCATACACGTGTATTTAGTTATGTAATGTTGATAATTATTAGTTATTTTGAAGAACATATACACGTGTAAGTCTGCATAGGGGTTTTAATATTGTATTGTATGATATGAACAATATGTTTTCTACAATATTGTCAATATTGTAATATCGATGCATCATTCGGCGAACGTTTCTGAAATAACAACCCAACCATGTTTATATTAGAATGTGTAATAGGTCAGATGTTAGTCCAGGAGTTTGCTTCTTTTTTATATCTTGTTTTGTGTGTGTGCTTAAGATAGTCAGATGTATTTCGTATTATTCTTAAGACTATCCAGAATCAGAAATAGATTGGTAGCATTTGTTTCGGTCATTTGATAATGACAGGGATCTTAAAATTCAAAATAGCCATACTTTTTTTTAGTAATTTACATATATTTGTATTCCCTGTTAACATAAAAACAGAACATGTGCGTCTATTTGCATTTTTGAAGTCAATGAACTCGCTCAGAACATTTTGTTTAGACATTTGGACGTACCCGCCATCTTGAAATTCAAAATATCCGTCAATGAAATATGTTTTTATATATTTTCTCTCAATTGAGTCACAAGAGCAATTTGGATATGTCTTTACATGTTTGAGCTCAGTGAATGAATTTGTACAAATGAAAAATTGTCGTCTGACCTAGACAGACATCTTGAAATTCAAATTGGCCATCAGTTTAATATATTGTTTTCCAATTGCCTCAACACCTGATTAACATAGACACACAACAGTATTTGTCTATATACCTTTCTTTAGACATACATTTATTGGTGACATTGTTATAGTCCTCCAGTCATGACAATGATCTTGAGATTCAAAATTGCCTCATATTTCAGTGTATTTTTCGTATATCTTAACTCTCGGATGTCGGAGAATCACAATTTATTTATCTATGTACAGTTCTAGGGTCAGTTAATTTATTGGTGACATTTGTATAGTCCTCCAATCATGACACTCATCTTGGCCACCATTTGAGTGTATTTTTCGTATATCTTATCTCTCGGATGTCGTAGAAACACAATTTATTGTTTCTATGTACATTTCTAGGGTAATGAATTAATTGGTGACATATTTTATAACCATCGTCCAGTCATGGCAACCACCTTGTAATTGAAAATGGCAGCGATATAGAAAGTCAAAATGGCCAAATAAGTTCCCTTTTAGTCCACATACATTTTACATGAAATAATTAAATTTTTCCTTTACTAATGAAGTTCATGTTTTAAATATTAAACTAATGAAATAAAGGAGCTTAACAATTGTAAACTGTAATTCACAATTGGACAACTACTACGTTTTGTATGCAAAGTTGTTACAACATTTATCTGGCTAATACATATAAATATATAAATTAACATTTTTTTTTAAATTTCAAATGCCCTACATATCTGAAAATGAGCTCGAACTATGTCATTTCCAACATAACCCCTGATTGTTTATCTACGTTGTAATAGAATGCACATTGCAACAATCATCACTAGTAGCACTTGTAGAGTTCTGCACATTGCAAGTTGCATTTCTTATAGGTTCATCTACCTGAACTTTAATATATACCATAGTTACATCTGGTCAGTTTTGTCACAGCCTTTTGTATAGATTGCATCTCTAATATATAGCATTCCCCTTGACCTAGCCATGAATCTTGAGCTAAAATATGTTCTGCTCTTTGAGTATGCTGTCCCAGAAATATGTGGCAATGTTTACACACTTTGAATTGTTGATGACTCCTTTCCTTTCACAATAGTTGTATCAGTTGTACAGATGACCCCTGAGTTTATAACTATGCAGTGCAATATTCACATTTTCCTGTCCTCTGTGTACGGTCCATCATCAATTCCAAACTGGCTAAGAGCTTCAGATATAGCTGGTGGATATATCACAAATACATCCAATAATTAGTTTTTGACATTTCCACCAATTTGTCCTTTTCTGCCACGCCCAGTTACTGCATGGAAGTCTTCTGATGTTGAGGTTCTTTCTGAACTCAGTTCATTGTGAATTAGTTCCATATTGATCTGGTTGTGATTTACGTATGTACCTATAATTATGTATTGGGACCCATGTGTGTAATCATCACAGGATCAGAACACAACAGTCTGTGTCTGATGTAGAATTTCACTGCATATCTGTCAGATAACTCAGTGATCACAAGCATTTCCTGAATTCATTGATTCACTTTATCTTTACCACAGGGCAATTTTTGTTTTAATAAACGATAACATTAGATAGTTCCACTTACAAGCCTCCATATTTTCCAAGATATCTTAACGATACACTACTGTAAAGCTATTAAAGGTCATGGCGTGACAGTGACATGTGTCAAAGTCTACGTCGGTTTTGCGATATCGTAGTGCTAAGTTAACTTCGAAAATGTTGGCCTAGGTAGTGAGGATCACGTGTATATCCAGGAAGCTGCCTACCAATGACAGATATAAACAAATGTTCATCTCGTAATACATCTGGCAGATAAGGTTATATGACTCAATATTTGCGGGCAGCGTGGCCCAGTGGTACAGTGCCCGCCTAATGCGCGGTTGGTCTAGGATCGATCCCCGTCAGCTGACCACTGGGTTTTTTTCTCGACATAACCATATGTCCGACGCCGATATAACCGTAATTAAAATGTGTTGAGTGCGTCGTTAAACAAACCAACAAAAAAATAAAATAAAACAAATATGACTCAATAAAACTTGTTCTCTGAAATGTACCAACACAACATCTTATAACAGGCGTCAGTACACCCAGAAAGGAGCAGACATGCTCATGATTCCTCAAACACCTGAAGAAATTCTGCCAGGCAATGAGGTGCATTTCAGCCTCAGAGACATATACTGTTGGGTTTTAATCACGAGATGGTTACATCGTAGGCCTAAATCACAAGCAGATCAGCCTGCAACCAATTCAGAATGAACTGTGTCTAGAGATGGATTCAAAAGAAGACATTGGTGGACATTAGTAAAGATAATTCGATATATTCACAAAGCTTCACGGATAGCACTGATGCAAGTCTGGAATTGGCTATGAACTATACAAAGAGTTCAGTGCAAATGTGAAGATTTTACGGCATAGAACCAAGTACAACTGATGCAGCTGCTCTTGAGATTAAAGATGTCCAAAAAGCCATCACATACCAAAGTGTAGAAACACTGCCACATATATCTGGGACATGGAAACATTATATCCAAAGGCAACATCCAAATATCTTTACAGAAGTATACAAATATCCTTAATTCATACAGTCTTGGTTGGGTCATGGTGTTTGGTATAATTATGTTTGTGCGTTTGGAGGTGCAGGCTGTACTGGAGGCTGTGATACAACTGATCAAATGCAACTGGTGCCAGTAAGCGTTCACTACCTTTGGTGTAAGCATACTATGACAGATGAAGTAGATGGCTAATACGCTATTATGAATTATATTTTACAATAGGTATGTTCCTTTATTTCATTAGTTTAAAATATAGAACATAAAACTAATTAGTATTGCAACATTTTAATTATTTGACCTAAAAATGTACTTCGGAACACACAATTGCATTTGTAGGTGCACTAGGATAAATTTGATTTACCAAATGATTAATTTAATTGCCATAATAAATTGCCATGTGACAGTCATTTTAAAGTTTAAGATGTTTGCCATGACTGGATGACTATTAATATAACACTTATATTCATTGACTACTGAAATGTATATAAACAACAAAGTTGTGCTTCTACATTGATCTGAAGTAGTAACCATTTTGAATTTCAACATGGTTGTCATGACTGAATGGCTGTATAAATGAATTCAACCAAGTCATGAACTACAGAAATATGCATAGAAACATAAAATTGTGTTTTCCTTTTAATCGGGAGATGAGATATTTGACAAATGTATTAAAATGACAGGCATTTTGAATTTCAAGATGGCTGCCAAGATCAGGACAATTTATATATATATATACACAACATAATCGTTTAAGAGCATATATGTTAACCGAGACCAGTATATGGGAGTAAAGATACAGAGACAAAAACAAAGCATGACGGCTGCCATGATCAGACGAATAATACTAATAAACAAATATCTTTGAATTCACTGACATAAAATGTTTTAATAGACCCCAAACATATATTTCTATGTTTAATGGGAGCGGAGATATATACAGAAATATATGAAAATTACGGCCATTTTGCATATCAAGATCACTGACATGATAGTGGTCAGACAATATTGCTAGCAATGGATTTTTTCTTTAGTTAGGTCATGGGAACATATGACCAAAATTGTATTAGCTTGAGTAAAAACAAAAATGGAAACTTCAAAACTTGAACATAACTATCTGAACTCCGTCGTTTAATAAAATGCCAATGGGTTATTTATTTGTTTGCCTTGTGTCAGTGAAACTATCAGGACATCCACGTCCCTCCAGCAATCCAGACGATAGTACACATAAGGAATCGTGCACATGTCTATTTGCCATGAATATATAATATAAATTAGGAAAACATATTGTAAAATTGATCAATATTTAAAAAAAAAAAAGGTACTGTAAATATTGTACAACGCTGTTAAATGCGCACATCGTGTAATTGCTGATCAATACTGTTACCTGTGTATATATATTATAAACATTTATCAACATTGTTAATTTTGTATATAATGTACATTTTGGTCAAACATTGTTAACATTGGACATATGTAAATAATGTTGAACAGCTTTCTAAATATTGTAAATATGTGTCAACATTGTTAACTTTCTACATATTGTAAAGTTTGTTCAACACTGTTAACTTTGTACATATTGTAGTTTGGTCAACGCTGTTAACTTTCTACATGTTGTAAAGTTTGTTTTTGAACATTGTTAACTTTGTACATATTATCAAGTGTTGTTAACACTGTAAGGTCTCACCACACAGATGTCATCTGCCATTGAAACACATGTTAAATTGCTCAACTTCAAATGAAGATGGCCAATTGAACAGATTCTCGTTGGCCCTTAAAACATTGCGAACATACAATATAGAAACATGTATTTCACTCCACAATTGAGAATATTTCCGTCTCAGACGGCTTACTATTAAATATACATATTGTTTTAATTCTTCAACATTCCCTAGAAGTGAATATGTGAACCATAACTTCTGTAATGATTAGGAACTATAGTGCACCGTTATCAGTGAACTCCCAACAGGAAGTCGTCTGTGTAGACAGACCTAAACTGTGTATACAGTGTCAACTATGTCAAACACTGTTACTTTTCAGCATACTGTACATATTGGTTACCACTGTTAACTTTGCACATATTGTTAATATTGGTCAAACAATGTTAGCTGTACATATTGTAAATAATGGTCAAACTATGTTAAAAACGGATAAGTGACTTTTCAATTTGTTAATAATATAGTAATATGGTGTAATCTACATAATTAATCATTATGTATATCCCATAATCAATTTCAAAACAGATCGGAAACATAACACAGTCCAGAACTAACACAATATGTTCAGTTTGTACTACAAATTAAATGGAAGACAATTACCATTTCGTCTTACTGTATAGGCCTACTGTCTACAGTACATAAGCGACAGATACACTGAACAGCAGTATTATCATAAGTAACGTCTAAATAGATTCACATAATGATCATAAAAAGCCCCAAACAAACACAAACACAAACACAATCGACAATATGTTTGTTATTACCACGTGCACATATTTGTGTCACTAATATGTGATACCATTAAAGTCACATACCACTGCACAGCTTCTAATTTGTTATATGGCTACACACTGCGTGAATTGACAAATACAAAATACAGTAACAAATCTTAGTTTATGCAGTTTTCTTGAAATATGGTGATATTATTCACCTTGCAATTTTCAATAAATCATGTATCAGTGACGGACCCTATCATTATCATACTATTTTACTATACGTGCGTAAATAGGCGAACATGCTTATTTATTTATTAGTTGATTGTATATTAAATTGCACACAAAAACAACGTTGTTTTAGTTTTTGTTATTTCCAAAACACTTTTACTTTTTTCTTACCTCAGTTCAAACTCAAATTATATATACATATCTGTTTTGTAGGATATAGTGGCCACAGTTAGTAAACCTCAAAGGCCGATCTCTCGATCTCTCTCTCTCTCTCTCTCTCTCTCTCTCTCACACACACACACACACACACACACACACACACACACACGCGCGCACACACACATGCACACACACACACACACACACACACACACACACACACACTACATCGGTAGTCTGAGTAACACACCTGAAGAAGGGATATGATTTACAAAAAAATAATAAATATTGAAAATACAAAAATAGCATTTTAATAAAAAAAAAAATGTACCATGAACAAAACAGTAGCTTTATCATTAGGATCAGACAATCGATTTATTTTTGTCCTAGAAAATCACACAAATGACTGATCGACCCGCCTTTAAGGGGGTGAATCCCGCAAATCAATATTTTGAGGAGGTAGTGCATAGTTGTGCATTTTCAGTATTTATGACTTCTGGGGGTACGTCTTGAGAAAGCAAAACCAGTGTGTATGATAATTCAGTCTGATTTAAAAATTGTAGATTCGCATCAAAGTTGGTGGAAGTGTGTTAAATGTCTAAACCGTAAATAAGCACATTCATATTCTCAAATACAAAAATATAGCGAATAATTTAAACATATACAGGCAACTCAATGTTGATTTCCTTCCTTCTTTGCACGGGAGTAGCGTTGTCTAATCGCAGCGAGGTTCGAATATAAACCGAATGGGTGTCACCAGGAAGATTTTAGTGGGAACTTAGATTATTGTCCTTCGACAAATTCAAATTGCCAATTTAACTATTTTGTGACCCTAATACAACTGTGGTATCGCACTCGAACCCTCTCCAAAGCTTTATTTGTTGGTATTTGTCTTGGGTATTACCAATACGTTTTAAAGGGGTTCGTATAATACAATTTGCATTCAAAATATATGATATTGACAATACTGAAAACACTTACTCTGGTAATACCCCCCCCCCCACACCTTACACA
>JAECMU010080068.1:0-12176 GCA_016106625.1 Dracogyra subfuscus
TGTGCAATGCACTGTCATATAAGATGTGTTCCTTGTAGGGTATCCAAGAGTACATGAGTACTCAGACACAGACCGAGTCTAGCAAGACTCCATTCACAGAGCGGGCAGCATGGCCCAGTGGTAGAGTGCCCGCATGATGCGCGGTCGGTCTAGGATCGATCCCCGTCAGCTGACCACTGGGTTTTTTTTCTCGACATAACCATATGTCCGACGCTGATATAACCGTAATTAAAATGTGTTGAGTGCGTCGTTAAACAAGCCAAAAACAAAAACAAAACCATTCACAGAACTCAAGTACCCATACAAGGTGGAATATAATAATCAACTATAATACAATGGACAATGTACGACAGTAATGTCAGCAGTAAATAATAAGTGATATAAGTTACATAATAATTATATATGATCATGCATTAGTTTTTATTTTTAAACTGGTCGTCCATCCTTCACAACATTGAACATATCAACCAGTTTCTAAATGCAATACAATGGCATTATTTGGCATCCATATTGAGCACTGGAATTAAGATGCATAATGCTATTTTATTGTATTCCTTAGTCTCTTTATTATCTATTGTAAATGTTGGGTGCTCGTATCTGGGTCCAGTTTGACACCAGAGTACTTGAGTCCTATATTTTGGACTCATGTAGGCCCTAGTTCCTTGGTATTCATATTCAAAATAAATACTTTATAATGGCAATTCCAGTTAAAGGGTACAAATTATTTTGCAAAAACCATGCTGAAATTACCTTCTCTGTGCCAAAATAATGACTAACTTGTTCTTTGCTGTTTAACTAAAACAGCAAAACAACCATGAAATAAAGTGTGTTTATGCTTGCCCCCATTGATAAACACCATGCTCACACAAACTCAGTTAATCATATGTGAAAACAAAACATCTTTAATGTTTTCATGTAGTGCATCATTCTGTGTAATTGGTTACAATACTGAAGAAATATGATATGACATAAAATTGGCAGCTTGGCAAATAAATATCACACCCAAAACATGTTCAACTCACCACTATGCATTATTTACAAATGGTAAATAAACCTTAAGGTAAAACAGAATCTTTTATTTCGGTGCAAAAGCTAGCTAATTCCATCTACTGAGCAAGAACAACATGGTCTGTTATGATTTCTTTATCCCCAAGTGCCCAAGTAACTAACTACATGTATCTGTATTGATGTCTGTATACAATAACAGCTGGGGCCGACTTCCCCCATGTTAATTTCATACCTTGCTGATTTACTTAGAACTGAGGTGTGCACATACCTGTAACAATGAGGAAACAATTAGCATGATTTACAGTTTGCAGGTATCGATGAAGAAGGGAAACCACAACACCAAAACTAACATTAGTTGTTGGTAGAGCATATAAATAAAACTTAAACATCAAACAAAACAAGGAAACCACTGTATTTTTATTTTAGTCTGAACAGCTGTTTGCATCATGTGAAATGTTTCATATATAACAGACATATACAGCTAAAGCAACACAAGTATTCTTTGAAAAATAGACAAAAATAAAAGCAAATTCTGTGAAATGTTTTGTTATATGCTTGTCTGTTACACTTTTAACACAAATTTGCCATGAACAAGTCTATTTTCCAAGCAAATTGAAACAATAAGTGTTTGTAACAGTTGTATGTAATAGACAAAGATAATCATAAGTTAAGTTAACCAACTGAATACTGAATTTAATTAAAACTTATTCCAACAGTTATCTCTAATTAGCATCACCCTGTCTCACACAGACACAACAATATCGTTTTATAATATCTAAATTAGTAGAGATCAATTTGCATTACCCAATAAGCTGTCATTAGAAGATATTAGAAGACTTCATTTCAAAAAGACCGGCCATGGTGGTGTTGTGTTTAGGCCATCGGTCTACAGACTGGTAGGTACTGGGTTCAGATCCCAGTTGAGGAATGGGATTTTTATTCCAGATATTGCCTCCAAACCCTGAGTGACTGCTCCGCAAGGCTTAATGGGTAGGTGTAAACCATTTGCACTGACCAGTGATCCATAACTGGTTCAACAAAGGCCATGGTTTGTGCTATCCTGCCTGTGGGAAGTGCAAACAAAAGATCCCTTGCTGTTAATCGATATAAGAGTAGCCCATGAAATGGCGACAGCAGGTTTTCTCTCAAATTTGTTGTGGTCCTTAACCATATGTCTGACACCATATAACCGTAAATAAAATGTGTTGTGTGCATTGTTAAATAAAGCATTTCTTTCTTTCTTTCATTTCAAAAAGGCTTTGGAAAAGTTGAAGAAAAAAAAAACTTTATATCCTTGCTGTAAATAAAATAAATGAAGAAAAACAACGGTTTCAGCTTTTGCTGTCTTTGCTAATAATAATTGTTTATTTTAGTCTAATTCAAGCATAACATTTCAGTGGTTTTGAGGTGAAATCTTTTAATTTGGGCATATTTATTTTTGGCGAACTTGTTTTGGACCAAACATTTATCACCTTAACTTTTGATCAATCTATATAGCTCAAGTAATTATTAAAATGGTTTGAATAAAACAAGGGTTTTAGAATTTTGTATATTTGAGGCTTTGAAATATTTGGGAAAAGTTAGGGAAATTTGTTTGTGAATCTTGTGTCTTAAATGAGGAAAACCTGTGTTCCATGAGAAGCAGCAATCTTTAAATTGGAATTTTTGGGCTTTGGAAAGTTTTGGAAAGGTTATGGAAATTCTTGCAGCCCAAGCTGTGTGAATCCTGCATTCTAAATGAAGAAAATCCTTGTTCCATGAGAAGCTGCAATCTGTCAGTGTTAACCTGTACCAGAAGTCATTACACATCTTAACATTTGTGTAATTAATGACTACAAGTGAAGAATTAACTAACTGCCAAGAACCTAATGGTGAAGGACACGGAATGTGGTACCAAGCTAACTGATCACCGCAATGTCCAATACTCACATCATATACCTGCATCATGGCAATCTCCATAAGAAATGAATAACACGTGTGGAGGCTTGGCTTTATTATACTTGGAGATAAACTGAGGAATTAAATCCTGAAAGGGTCTAGGACTGAAGTATGATAAGAACATGATGATAAGGAACCCAGGCAAGCATGGCTTAAAGTAGGTATATGGATGGAATGTTTCCTGTCTGGTTCAAGGAATGCTGGACTAGGATGAAACTAAAGAAATTAAAGTGGACAACTGCTTTGTTTATTGACACCACTAGAACACACTGATTAATTAATCATTGGTTATTGGATGTCAAAAATGTGTTAATTCTGTTGTAGTCTTCAGATGATGCCCACATTTGTCCATTAGCATTGCTGGCTCACATACACACACAAACACACACAAACACACACCACACACACACATACACTCATACACACACTCATACACACACTCATATACACACACCACACACACACATACACACTCCTATATGCACAGACACACACACACATACATACATACATATACATACACACAACAAAACCGTACACACACACATATGTATATACATGTTGTGAGCCATCATCTCTGATTCCACAAGAACACAACACAAGTTCACGACACCGGACAATGACGAATATACACGGACACGGACGAGTGTTCTTTATAGATGACTTGTTTAAAGTCCCACAATGTACACACATACCACATACACCACACACACACAGACTCATATATATACACACACACATACACATACATACACACATATACACAGAGAGAGAGAGAGAGAGAGAGAGAGAGAGAGAGAGAGAGAGAGAGAGAGAGAGAGAGAGAGAGAGAGAGAGAGAGAGACACACACACACACACACACACACATACAGACAGACAGACAAACAAACAAACAGACAAATTGTTAGCTTGGACACATAAGAAAATGTAGCTAAGCCGAACATGCTTCACAACAATTGGCTCCGACACGACCATTAATCTGCTCTCTATCTCACACATACTGGTTTATACTCAGTACTATAAAAACAATTAAAATACCACTCAATTAGATAACATTTTAGGTCAAGTACATGAATCAATAGCTATTATTTAATATGCCATCTGACATTTGTAAACCTTCAAACAGTTGTCATGACAACATGACAATTGGTTTAGCAAATAAAGTTGAGAGAGAAAAAAAACCCACTCTTTATTTGACTAGCATGTAAATCGATGATGTTCATTAGACAAAACAAATCACTGCATATTTTCAAAACAAAAAATAAGTTTTCCACAAGAAATTATTTTTCAGAAAGAAAATTATTGGTAAAAATACTGCAAAGAAACCAATTTGACGGAGAGACAGAGGATGACTTCTTTGAAAGAGAAAAACTCGGACATATTAACAGCAGCCATGAAGAGCTAAACAAATAAAAGTGGAAAATTGTTAATAAAACTAATATGTCTGTCGGATAGCGCAGTCCACAGAACCAACTTGGACTCGACTTGAACTTTCCATTTCAACTTGTGTGTGCAATACAAACAAGAGTTCTTACAAGACCGGGCCACTCCAAGGTTTAATTTACTTCCTCGCAGGGCTTGTTTGTGCTCTCAATGCCGCACCAGCGCTGCAGACGGCATCACAGCCCAGCCGATGTCAACGGCGGCTGTCACAGGATATGAGCTATCTTTGGCGGTTGCACTTCATCAATCACACGTTGACAGAACTTCAATTTGACTAGCATTCCATCAATATGATCAGGGCTAATTTGTGTAGGAATTTGGCAAACAACCAATGGAAGGCAAGAGGACTTGGTTAACAACAAAACGCCTGACATACAAGCTTTGTTAACAAATTGAAAATTAATCAAGTGGATGAAGGTGTTTCAATCAAAGGTAGATAATTCTGCCGCTAATGACTCTTATCGTATTGATGGCAATGAACTAGGGTCCTGCTGTGCAAATATTTTGTGAAAATGATGATGATGATGATGATGATATACATATTAGTTCTTGTACTGCTGTTATTAGAAATACAGTGAAGTGGATACCATTGCACACATTTTTACTGTTTTAGTACTAAATGATGTACGCTAAACTTCTTGAACATTATGAAAAGACAAGAAAAGGATATTTGTTTACAACACCCCAGCACATTTTAAACTGGCAGACTAGTGAAATATACAGCAAAATCTCACTGGGTCAAACTCGGAAGGGTGAAATACACAACAACGCTCGAACCAAACACAAAGTCCCGAGTTACACTTATACATTGTTGACTGACTGGTTAGGTTGAACTACACGATTCATCGAACACTTTTGTGAGCACTAACAGAATTCGAGTCAACAGTATTTAACTGTATTTCATTTCTGCACCCATGACAAAAATTAGATATCGGTGGATGTCAAAAATTTAATATTTCTGATAGTCTTCAGAAAACAAAACCTGATATATTTCCACCACCTAAATTCACAGCCCAGTATAAGATAGTGCAACATGTTTATAGCATCTATTGCTACATGGCGGGCAGCATAGCCCAGTGGTACAGTGCCCGCCTGATGCGCGGTCGTTCTAGGATCGATCCCCGTCAGCTAACCACTGGGGTTTTTCTCGACATAACCATATGTCCGATGCCGATGTAACCGTAATTATAATGTGTTGAGTGCATCGTTAAAAAAAACACCCCCAAAAAACCAAAAAAAACAAAACAAAAAACAAACAAACTATTGCTACACATTTACACTCAATTTGTGGGAGTATATGCACCTTCCATTTGTGGACTGGTGTAGTCAATACTTTTGAAAAAACCCATGTAATTGCATCAAGCAGGCAATAATCCATCACTAACACACTATGCCAGTGTTACCAGTGTGTGAACAGTTTTTATTTTAAGTGATGATCTCAGGAACTAAAAATAAAACCATAATAAAATAACACATTGATTTCCATCACTGTCTGACCCAAGGATAAAGGCACACGTTATTATTGTTTTATTGGTAAAAAAAACATTCTTTTTTCTTGGCTCAGTGTGTAGTATTTTCAATATTTAAAAAATATTTTGTTATAAAAATGCCACTCCAGCCTCCATTTAAAAAAAAACAAAAAAACAAAACAAAAAACATTAAACATTTATTTTAAATGGCCTAAGGTACTGCAATTTAACACAGATTATTTAACTTGATGTGCAGTCAGTGTGGGATCAATCCCCATCAGTGGGCTATTTCTTGTTTCAGACAATGCACCACGACTGGCATATCAAAGACCATGGGATGTACTACCATATTTGTGGGATGGTGCATATAAAAGAACTCTTGCTGCTAATCAAAAAGAGTAGCCCATGAAGTGGTGACAGCGGGTTTCCTCTCTCAATATCTGTGTGGTCCTTAACCATATGTCTGATGCCATATAACCACAAATAAAATGTGATGAGTGCATCATTAAATAAAAGCATTCCTTTCTTTCTTTGACTGATAAAACTGTTCACCTTCTTATCTATTCGTCTTGTTCTTTTGTTTTAATCAACATACAAATATTTGTATTTTGACAGGTTAAATATAAAATAGTTTTACATTTTGCAACATTAAATATACATTTTGTCATTTTTATATAAATATATTATAATCTCAACTAAGACGTATAGATGTTGGGGTAGTACTCGTCTGTGGTATTGATGAAGATAGATATATATATATAATCTCACCTAAGATTGGTAGATGTTATAGTACTCGGCTGTGTTATTGATGGAAATATATAGATATGTTATAGTCTGACCTAAGACGGGTAGATGTTATGGGTAGTACTCTAGTGTTATTGATGAAGATAAATTTTTTTCCATGTTGACCAGCTAATATTTCAGTTGTATAATGTTAGGAAAGATCTTATATAGGCTATGCCTGTTGACCAATCCCAGCTGTTAATATAAACAGAAATAAAATATTGTTTAAACCAAGTGAGGAATGATGAATATAGTGCACTTAAAATTGTCTTACAGACATGGATCAGTTTGAATGTGATGCAAATGAATGAATGAAGAAATGAATCAATGTTAGTGACAACACCCCAGTACAAAAATCCTAATTGGCTATTGGGTATCAAACAAGGTAAGTACATCAATATGACGCAAATCTGCTCACACCTGGAAGAAATGTGACACAAAGTTTGTAAAACACTGGACCAAAGACACACACATACCTCAACACCAAACGGACTACAGGGATCTGGCAATGACTTCTGGAACATGGCAGATTTCATTAAGTCATCCAAATTACTAATATGACAACCATAAAAAAAAGTTCAAAGTTGGACACGTACTGTCTTGGTAAATGTCTTTCCTTTATTATTTAGATAAACCATGTCAAAATACTCTGTCTTAGATTTGTACAGAACCATAAGTGTTTAGTCTTAGTAATTTGTTTAACGAGTCCATATACCACTAGGGTTTCGAACACACCTATCCCGAGTCCGGCCTCTGATAGGATTGGGGGTAAACTCAGACTCTGACTGAGCCTTGTTCACTACCATAGACTGAACCCAATTTAGGTCAGGGAAACCTGTCACAGTCTAAAAGAACTAAACAAGTCTCTTAGGAAGCTAGTGTTAGTTCAAATAAACCAGTCTAAATGAACCAACCTTAATCTCGATCAAAGTGAAAGAGTCTCAGTTATAATGAAATGGTCTCAACTTTATATAAACCAGTGTCAATTTAAGTAAACCAACTTCAAAGTGAACCAGTCTCAATCTATATGAACCAGCCTCTAGGTGAACCAGTTTTGATCTAAGTGAACCAACCTGCAGTCTTAAGAGTGATCAGTGTGGCTTAATCAAACACACAGCTACTTGTATAGCTGCATCAACAAGTAAGGATCAGTTCCATCAAAATTTACCATCTGATGAACTCTCTAATACATGTACTGGTACTGTAGCTACAAAAACTAAAAACTCTGTAATGGAAGAATGAAATACTGGTACATGTAGGTGGTGCAAGTATATACACCATCTAACATTCAAGTTGGAATAATTATGGTGCAGTTACATCAAGTGGATACCCAAGGTCTGCGACATCTTGAAACATGCTGTATATTACTGCAGTGTTAACTGTGTCTTTCTACTAGACCAGGAGGCCATTAACTGGGCTATTTCTGTTCTGGTGTATGTGAAGATTCAGACAATCAACACTTTTAGTTTAAGAGAGCCACATTTTATGGTGGGACAATGATCTCATCATTTCTGCAATGTAATGATGCCAAATGGTGTTGTTTGTTCCAATACAACACAAACAGTTGAACATTTGTAAATGGATTTGGGAGCTATTGCAATTGTTTCATGCAGAAAACGGGCATTTAGTGAATAAAAAACCCAAGTATAGCCAGGTTCTGCAGGAGAATGTAGCACAAATAAAGATTTAACCAATGGGTGAAAAACACTAGTTTCATTCCTTGTGGTTTCGTTTACTTAAAATGAAGATGCATCATTTCGTTTAAGCTTCACCCAAAACTATTATTAGTAATTTTGTCAGAAAATATTTTGCCAAATTCAAGTTTAAGACCGTCAATCAAAATGTAATCAGTCAATATAAATGTAACAAAATTACTGTAAGACTCTTTAAAGTAATTTAACTGTATGATTTTCAAATTAGCTTTTTGGTGATTTATCATGAAATACATTCTCCAAACTCAATTTTTAGTAATTGGGCAAACAAAAGTTTAAATGTGAACAATAAAAGGCATTAAAAACAATTGTACAGGTATCTCTGTGTGCAAAACGCAGTGTCAAAAGGATCTGAAATGCTGGTAAGAAGGAGAAGTGAGAAAGAACAGATGTCGTCGAATGCAATGCTAAGTGGGGATTCTATTTTGAGTGAATCTGTATGGTCAATACTGGACTTTTTGTTAAATATTATAATTCATATATAAATTACCATCTTCCAGTTGAACATGGCTGAATGCTAAAAAAAAAAGCATTGTCCCTGACAAGAATCATCATGCTATGGCTGAACAAGTGGTTGCTTGGTGCATTTGTCATCATGGAACATTATCTACTATTACTACCATGATTTTATAAAAGTTATTTTAAATTGGGTTATTAAAATAAATCTTCTTTTCTAGACAATCATTTATTTTTTCTTGCTGCATAATTTTGGTTTAATTTTTGGGGATAATCCAGAAAAGTAAACAATATTTCAGCAAAATATTGGGCCTATGTGACATGTCCATCATATAAATTGTTGTCACATTAAACTCAGTGCCAGTAAAGTCTTGTTACTGTTTTTAAACTGGTCATTCTGGAGAACTCAGATACAGAAAGTTGGGGTGTGGAATTAGTATGCCCGACTTGCCCGACCCGGTACTTAGTACTACCGGACAAGTACTTTTTTTCACTTTGCTTGTCCACAGACAAGTGAATTATTTTTTGTTTAATGAAACCCAAATGTCAACATGATCTTGCCATCCTTCATGGTATTTGCAAGTGTATCAGTTATTTGGTCCAATTTTAAAACGTGGCATCTGATTACACATGAGCCAATCTATTTGGTAGGAAAAAATTCATCACCATGAACAAATTTGTAACTAAAAGTGCCAGAAGTTCACCAGACATGCAAGTAACACCCCACCCCACCCCTCATCTCTTTTAAAAAACGAAAAGAAAAGAAAAACTGAGAAGGACCATGATTACAATATGAAAAAACAAAAAGTCATTTTTAATTACTGAAAACAGGACAAGTACTTTTAACTCAGGACGAGTAAATTTAGACAGTCCACTTGTCCTGGGACAACTGAAGATGTTTTATATTTCCACACTCCTGGAAAGCATATAAAGTTTAAAATATGACTTGCCATATTTCTTGCAATGTTCTATAGAGCTGTTATGAGCAGGGTGAGGCGTAGCCCAGTGGTAAAACACTCACTTGATGCACAGGTCAGTTTGGGAAAGATCTCCATCAGTGGGTCCATTGCATCATTTCTTGTAATGATCTACAAAGCTCTCCTGAGATTACAGGGAAATTCCCACCAGTAGTTATCAGTGAGATCACTTTATTCCAACACTACCTTGCACTTGTTAAGACATTTTGGTGATCAGAAAGCATATAATTTCTAAAATAGGACTTGTCATTTTTCTTGCAATGTTTTATAAAGCTCTTATGAGTGGGGCAAGGTGTAGCCCAGTGGTACAGCACTCCCTTGATGTGCGGTCAGTTTGGGATTGATCCCCATCAGTGGGCCCATTGCGATATTTCTCGCTCCAACCATTACACCATGACTGGTACATTAAAGGCTGTGGTATGTGCTATCCTGTCTATGGGATGGTGCATATATAAAAGATCCCTTGCTGCTAATCGAAAAGAGTAGCCCATGAAGTGGCAATAGCAGGTTTCCTCTCTCAATATCTGTGTGGCCCTTAATCATATGTCTGATTCCATATAACCACAAATAAAATGTATTGAGTGTGTCATTAAATAAAACATTTCCTTCCTTCTCTTATGAGCAAGAAGAAAATTCCCACTAACTATTGTCAAAGAGAGCACTTCATATCAACACTACCATAACTTGCAAGAGAAATTCTGGTCATCACAGTTGCTATAAACATAATTTCTAACATATGACTTGCCATCTTTCTTGCAATGCTCTACACAATTC
Source organism: Dracogyra subfuscus (assembly GCA_016106625.1). Taxonomy (NCBI): domain Eukaryota; kingdom Metazoa; phylum Mollusca; class Gastropoda; order Neomphalida; family Peltospiridae; genus Dracogyra; species Dracogyra subfuscus. The sequence continues at coordinate 10,562 of JAECMU010080068.1, forward strand.
TCATGAGCATAGAGGGAAATAATTTCCACTACCTATTTCCAGTGAGATCACTTCATCCCAACACTACCAAAACTTGCAATGGAAATTCTGGTGATCACAATTGCTATAAGCATGTAACTTTTAAAATATTATATACCATCTTTCTTGTAATAATGTACAAAACTCTCCTGAGCATAGTGGAACATTTTCACTAGCTAATGCCATTGTGATCACTTCATACCACAGTACCACACCCTTGCAACAGGAATTCTGGTGATTAGCATATAAATTATAAAACATGACATACCATCTTTCTTGTAGTAGAGTATTTCAATCTGCTTTTCCTCCGCGCCCTGCAATGCTTCCTTAATCTGGAGTATTGCATATGCATTGGTCAGGGGTCCGTGGAGGAAGTCGCACAGAGAAGTCTTCGAGATGACCTCGGCCCGGGAGTATCCCGTGAGTTCACAGAATCCATCGTTGCAGAATATGATGGGCACTGTCTCCACCTGAGCATTGGCGATAATGAATTTCCGATCTGAAAAACACAAACAAGTTGACTGTTTTTAAAATTTTCATACAAACGTTTGATTCTATAAAAGACTACAGATGTATATGTAAAATAATTGCATGTAGATCCTTATCCTCCCCACCCCAACCCAAGCCAATACAGACTGGCTGTAAACATCCTCCTTCCCCCCTCTATCCAGAGTCAGGCCACCTATCTCATCTAATTTTGTGTTGAGCACCCGATCTAATCTAGCGACCAGATTTAATGACTATAATTAGTTTTATTAATTATATTAATTAGAGATGCGCATACAAATTTTGAAGGCCTACTATTTAATTTTTGGAGGTAAATTTCAAAATTGTCCCCTTAAATTTTTTCTGTCCCAGGATAATCCCCCGGCTATCCAGAGACAGGTCCCGGGACGGACATGCTCGAAACTCTAGTGGTATATAAGCATGTAAAAATTATTCACACTCACACTAGGAAACGTCCTGAAATTCCAATATTTATTAGTATTATTTTATTTTATTTTTTTTAACAACGCACTCAACACATCATAATTACGGTTATATCGGTGTCGGACATATGGCTATGTCGAGAAAAAACACCAGTGGTTAGCTAACGGGGATCGATCCTAGACCGACCACGCATCAGGCGGGCACTGTACCACAGGGCAAAATCCCAATATAGCATCCATGCACAGCTAGAGCCACCACGTGTACAGATAATAATTGCAATACTTCTCCCCCTTGTTGTCTGTTTTAGAACAGTCAAAATAAAAGGACATACAATTACTACCTGTGCCTGTGGCATGTGTGTCATATATGAAATGACTTAAAACTTAATTAATATACTCACATCTTCAAAGTAGATCTGTTTAACATTAACCAGATATAGATTTAGGTGGAATCCCAAGAGGCCCATGCACGAACCTCTTAGTCCATTTTCAGTAAAGTAGGCTAATTAACTTTGCCTGTCCAGGAGAGAAGTCTTGTCTATCAGGGCCCCCGTTCCACAAAGTGATGTCATGTCATGTCATAGGGTTTAACGTGCATATTCAGAGCAAGCTGTTGTAGCGCATGCCTGTCGTGGGCACAAGTGCTTGCGAAGCAACCTCTTTCATCC
>JAECMU010080082.1:0-10684 GCA_016106625.1 Dracogyra subfuscus
CTCTCTCTCTCTCTCTCTCTCTCTCTCTCTCTCTCTCTCTCTCTCTTGGCCATTTTTTAAAAATAATTTTCAAATATATATACCTTACATATTTGAAAACTGGCTAAAACGCATTTCTTTCCAGTGTGATCCCTGAATATTGCGTACAAAAATTAACTTCCTAAATACAATCTTTATGTAGGTCGCCATATTGGTGATCACAAGACAGAAGTGGCTATCTAAACAGCAGTTGTATTTTTGGGGTAAAGAGTAACATACATACAAAATCTCTCTCTCTCTCTCTCTTTCTCTCTCTCTCTCTCTCTCTCTCTCTCTCTCTCTCTCTCTCTCTCTCTCTCTCTCTCTCTCTCTCTCTCTCTCTCTCTCTCTCTCTCTCTCTCTCTCTCTCTCTCTCTCTCTCCTTCCCTCCCTCTCTCCATCTCTTTTAAAATAAGCAAAAGTGTCACTAATCAAATATTATTTGTCTGTAATTGTTCAACTCTGTTAATATATATTGAGGACGTCGAAAGTCGCATCAGAAATCACAAGACGACGATGTGGACGTTTCCAGCGAGATGTGATCTTTAAACACAGTCAGGCGGATCAATACGTTGTCAACCGCCCGTACGACGTTTCTAAGTCGCCACATCTCAACACTGGGTCGTGGCAGTGGGCATAATCCCTAATACTACACCGATCGCCAGGTGAGATCAAAGGCGGATAAACAAAGGACAGGTGTAATTTGGAAGAGAGTCAATGTCAGAATGTGGTACCGCCGTAAACTGGACAGATACGTTGACCATGAATTCGTAGCCGTTTCCGTCTTTTAACTCAGAGAAAGAAAGAAAGAAATGTTTTATTTAACGATGCACTCAACACATTTTATTTACGGTTATATGGCGTCAATTATATGGAAAAAATGAAAGAAAGAAATGCTGTATTTAACGACGCACTCAACACATTGTATTTACGGTTATATGGCGTCAGATATATGGTTAAGGACCGCACAGATTTTCAGAGGAAACCCGCTGTCGCCACTTCATTGGCTACTCTTTCCGACTGGAAGCAAGGGATCTTTTATTTGCGCTTCCCACAGGCAGGATAGCACAAACCATGGCCTTTGTTGAGCCAATTATGGATCACTGGTCGATGCAAGTGTGTACACCTACCCATTGAGCCTTGCGGGGCGTTCACTCAGTGTTTGGATTCGGTATCTGGATTAAAAATCCCATGCCTCGACTGGGATCCGAACCCAGTACCTACCAGCCTGTAGACCGATGGCCTAACCACGACGCCACCGAGGCCGGTTTTAACTCAGAGAGTAAAAAATAACGTGGCAATATCGAAATGAAAAGATGGTTGTCGTTTGGACTCATTAAAAATAAGGAAGATGATAGTATTCCTTTTTTTCAAAGGGACATTCCTGAGTTTGCTGCAATATTTTAAGGTGTAATCGACTAATAACATATTTCTACGATCAAACTTACATATCAAATATATTTTCTTGTTTAGAATATTGATGGCTGTATATTAAATGTGTTTCTGATCGTTCTAATATTTGTACTGGGCTAATTTTCATTTTATTTCCTAAACATTTTGTTTTCGTACGTACGAAATTATTTGAAGACGAAATCCATTTTCGGCTTCTTACGAATATTAAGACGACCAGAAATACATCGAATATACAGACACTGATATTCTAAACAAGAAAATATATTTAATATGTAAATTTAATCGTAGAAATATTTTATTAGTCGAAAATATCTTACAATGCAATAAACTCGGGAATGCCCCTTTAACTTGGTTGCCACGACAATATGATCACTATGGTCATTTCATTTCAACTTATTTTCGTGCTTATACCCAATTAAGGTTCAAGCACACCTCAGCTATCTGGGCTGTCTGTCCAGGACAGTGGGTTAGTTGTTAGTTGGTTAGTGAGAGAGAAGATGGTGTACTGGCCTTACACCTACCCATTGAGCCCTGAAGAACTCTCTCTGGGTTGGAGATGGTACTGGGCTGCGAACCCAGTACCTACCAGCCTGTATTCCGATGGCTTAAGCACTACGCCATCAAGGCCGGTATCGCTATGGTTGGATTATAGATTCTATGTCAGGGCCGTGTCTAGCCGAAAAGAACTTGGCTACTGTAACAAAGGGACTACTTATCAGGGCACTAGTTAACCTTTTTTTTTCATTTTCAATATTGTTTAACGTGCACATTCAGAGCAAGCTGTTATAGCGCACGCCTGTCTTGGGCACACACCTCAGCTATCTGAGCTGTCTGTCCAGGACAGAATAGAAATTAGTGCGTTAGTTGTTATTGTTAGTGAAAGAGAAAAGAGGGTGTGGCGGCCATACACCTACACAATGAGTCCTTAAAAACTCGCTCTGGGTGGGAGCCTGTTTTCCGGCGACTTAACCGCTAGGCCAGCGAGGCCGGTACTAGTTAACCTAAAAATAACACCATTTATAACACCGCCCGCTAGGTACGTATATTACTACAGTGAAACTCCTCTAAACAGGACACCATTAGAACCAAGTAAAATGTCCGGTTTTTGTGGTATCTGGTTTAGAGAGGTTAAGTTCTGAAGTGATTTATAAAAAAGGACCGTTTGGGGTAATTCCGGTTTACAGAGGGTCCGGTTTTAAGAGGTTTCATATTATTATTGTACTTGATGTAAGCTGTGCCTCGCACAATTTGTTTTAATGAGAATTGGTGGCCTTATATATTACACACACACACACTCACACACACACACAGAGAGAGAGAGAGAGAGAGAGAGAGAGAGAGAGAGAGAGAGAGAGAGAGAGAGAGAGAGAGAGAGAGAGAGAGAGAGAGAGAGAGAGAGAGAGAGAGAGAGAGAGATACTGTATATATGTTACTCTTTACCCCAAAAATACAACTGCTGTGTAGATAGCCACTTTTGTCTTGTGATGACCAATATGGCGGCCTACATAAAGATTGTATTTAGGAAGTTAATTTTTGTACGCAATATTCAGGGGCCACACTGGAAAGAAATGTCTTTTAGCCAATTTTCACATATGTATCGTGCATGTATTTGAAGGTTATGTTTTAAAAATGGCCAATTTAAACAACTTTTCATTAGCCACATGCTAAATATGTAGCAACTTTGTATAAGAAAATAACGCTAATCGGCTACTTTGCCAATGGAGAGGGTACGCCCTGAATATTTAGCATGATATGTGTGGTAGTCGACTTGACATGAGCGCAAATGATCCTTGTGAGGTGTGGTACCGGTAAATACAAACGTCGCTTACGGCAGTGCAGATCACAAAAGGAGAAGCGATCAGCATGATTGGACACTGTTAAATAAAAAATAAGAAATAATTGTTTTATTTAACAACGCGCTCAACACATGTTATTTACGGTTATTTGGCGTCAGACATATGAAGGACCACACAGATATTGAGAGAGGAAACCCGCTGTCGCCACTTCATGGGCTACTTTTTTCTATTAGCAGCAAGTGTTTTTTATATGCACCATCACACAGACAGGATAGCACATACCACGGCCTTTGATGTACCAGTCGTGGTGCACTGGCTGAAGCGAGAAATAGCGCAATGGGCTAACTGACGGGGATCGATCACAAACCGACTACGGACACTGTCAAAAAGACATTGCATATTATGGATACCATATGAATGTCTTGCGGTTACCAAGAGGATGACATAATACATTTTGAAAAAAAGACTAGCAAATAACTATGAAATAATTCTTTTTCTTAATATATATTGGTACAAATATATTTTAAATTATGACCCTAAAATAGTGTACCTTTAATTAAAATCATGAACTAATTTTAAAAGCATTTGTAAAACTAGGCTCTAAATAAAATAGTTCCGTTACTTAAAGGTATTCTAATATAAATATTGACAGTAAAATATATAGAGTTTATGCACACAAACCAGATTTAACAAATCAAATACTTTCACTTTACTTTAAAATACTTAACAGATGTCGAAAGCAAAACATCGCATTCATTTTAAAAAACAATTTCACCATCAATTTAAAGTTACAAACTTGGACAATTCACTTTCAATCCTTTCAGGATGTTCCGCGTACACTTGTCGTGAACCATCCAAACATGACAGTTGGCGATCATAACTGACAGGTCTTTCACTTTCCTCACAATTCAAACATGATAATAAAAGATAACAACATCATTCAGCATGGACCATGTGGCCACCACGTTATTTGGAATAGGACCACCGAGGTTCAAGTGGTTTTCAACAAATAATTGAATTTAGGACGGAAAAAAACCCTGTGTAATAAACAGCCACTTTTACTACAGCAGGTTGAATTCTCGACAGGAGTGGTAGCGACCGGCGAGAACAATAAGACGACTTTCGATGACCACGGCCAATTTCCTCGCAAATGATGAGATGAGGCTAGAAAACAGGGGCTTGATGAAGCGGTTTACAGCAAATAAACGACCCTGAATTGATGAAAGGTTTTTCTCCTTGGGCGCTGCTGTTTTGACTCGAGGTTCCGCATTGTTCTGGGTGATGACTTCCTCTTACGGGACTCTGTTGAAGGGGTCGCCGTGTTAACCTCAGCCCATCTGCGAGGAATGGGAACCGAAGTGTTTCACTGGATCCAGAGATTGCATGGCAAAATTTAAAACAAACAGTACAGACTGGCTCTCCACTCATCTTGCATGGAATGGGAAACGAGGGGTTCCATCATAGGTGTTACTGCATCATTTAATACCAACAGTACAGACTGACTGTTCACCCATCTGCGAGGAATGGGAAACGAGGGGTTCCATCATAGGTGTTATTGCATCATTTAAAACCAACAGTACAGACTGGCTCTCCACTCATCTAGCTTGGAATGGAAACCGAGGGGTTTCACCATAGGTGTTATTGCATCATTTAAAACCAACAGCACACACTGGCTCTCCACCCATTGTGAGGAATGGGAACCGAAGGGTTCTATCAGGTCCAGATATTGCATGGTAAAATTTAAAACAAACAGTACAGACTGGCTCGCCACTCACCTTGCATGGAATGGGAACCGAGGGGTTTCACCATAGGTGTTATTGCATCATTTAAAACCAACAGTACACACTGGCTCTCCGCACATCTTGCATTAAATGGGAACCGAAAGGTTCCATCAGATCTAAAGATTGCATAGCATCATTCAAAGCAAACAGTACCGACTAACGTTTTTCGTGACTGATTATTTACCGCAATGGATAGATAGATAGGCGGAAGAACGGACGGTCGGACAGATTGGATGGACAGATGGATGGTAGCTCAAGTGTTCTCTAGATAAGAAGGGTCAATCAAATCCACTAGGCTTTAGTCCTGGCCGGTGAAAGTTTGGTCTGGGCTAGCGGACTAAAGCTTCTGCGAACGCTACTACCTTTTCAAACGTTTGTCTAACACAGGCCTCGTGTCGCATTCGGATTTTATGTATGGATACGGGCAGAGTGCAACCAAAGGTTCTCCAATGTCTGTCTAAAATGGAAATTTGTTATATATATATATATATATAGGCCATTGGTTTAATTCTTTTCACGTTTTCTGATAGCATAAATTTGCGTCTTAGGGGCAAGCACAAACGCTATAAGGCACCTCTATCCAAAATTGGTTGAAATTTCTTCAGATAAGGTTTACGGGTGTGTTTTTTTCTTTTCTTTTTTTTCTTTTTGCGATGCTGCACTTGTTAGAAAATGTAAGTTTAGTGTTGCGAGTGAACTCCAAAATAATTTAGAAACTACTGCTGCGTTTATTCTCAACACAATACTGTCATGTACTTAATGATACTTTGGTCGTGGGAGATGTTCAAAATTCAGAAGTAGTGACAGTAATCGCACTCGGTCATATTCTCATCTTTAAACACAATACTGCTAGAGAACACTCGAGTTGGATGGATATATGATGATTGGCGGGATGGTGATAGAATAAAAAAGGACAAAGATGGCTGACGTGACTGGCTAGATTGAGGATGTACGCTAGATGGAGTGAAGGAACAGACGGACGGACGGGTTCCAGTGGCTACTTCTAGATGACTGGTTGGACAGCTGGGTAGATGACTAAGTGGTTGGTTGAATGGGTTGCTCAGTGCATGGATGAATTGTGCGGACGGGTGGCTGGATAGATGGACAAACGGACGGATGGATGAATGGATTGTATTGATGTATACCCGGTCAACAGTTGATTCTAAAACCACTCGGGTGGGAAAGGAAGGGAAAGGAAAAGGGCGCATGGACCAACTCGTGTAAACGTCAACTCAATGATTTTGTTTTTAAAGCTAGAAAACAAGAGGCTTTCGAAAACATTTCTAGGGCACATTCTGTCCCGGGGCATACTTCTGGTAGCTAGAGCTAGATCCCGGGATAGACATGCTTGAAGCTCTAGTGGCATGTAAGCATGTAACATAATAAAGATAGATCTAGGGCAAGGGTCCCCTGGTCCTTTCCTCCATCCACCTGGATACGCCTCTGTGTGATGAAAGAGCTAAGTAATGAAGTATGGTAAGCCCGCATGCTATAAGCGCCGATCACCGACCTTGATTTTAGAGTGAAATCGTTACTGTCGGGAATGAAATGCTTGTTGTGGGGGTAAACAAATGCCCCAAGGTTCCGACGGGGGTCAACTTCGATCTGCCTTTCCCGCGCTCGTCCCATCTGCCGGGGTAGCGCAAATATTTCTGACAAATCTTCGTCATCATGCGAATTTTGTTGTGTGTACCTCGGACAACTTTAACACCAAATAGAAAATGTCTACAATATTTGTAGTTTCGGTTATTTGCGTATGAATGTGGGTCTTTTAAAAAAAAGTACATGTTTAACAAGGACGTTAGTGAGTTAAGAACGTACTTTATTATACTGATAGTGCTGGGGTGTCGTTGGAGATCTATTCGATTCTATTCGATAGTAAGTAAATAAGCTACATATATATAATGTCTATATCATATCGGAGAAATATTATTAGGACTAGCACATGACAACCGGCATAATTTTAATGGAAGAAAACACAATTTTATTTTTTACCAGATTTGTTTTATTCTTCAACATTTTGGTCAAAAACACTGTTAAAAAAGACTGTTTATTAATTTGAATTCTAAACAAAATGAATGCAATTTATACATTTATAAAACTCTTTAATATTTTATTAGTTTGTCTTCTTTCAAAAAATTTATGAAATAATATTCCAAGTTTCTTCTTTAATTTGATGCATGATTGTAACAGATTCCTTTCAGCAAATATGTACTTTTGTATAATAGCGATTAACACAATTGTTGCAATATGTAGTTTTTAATTTCAACTCATTTTCGTGCTTATATTCAATTAAGGTTCAAGCACGATGTCCTGGACACACAGCTCAGCTATCTAGGCTATGTGTACATGACAGTGGGTTAGTTGTTAGTTGTTTGTGGTTAGAGAGACAGAAGAGGGTGTAGTGTGCTTACACCTATCCATTGAGAACTGACTTGCGAGCCCTGTACCTACCAGCCTCATGTCCGATGGCCAAACCACGATACCACCGAGGCCGGTTGCGATATAATATTATGCTAAACTCATAACTCTGGCTACATATTATTCACAAACGTACTTAAGTGAACGTATAATACGTGTGTACGTACATAGAATGAAATGTTTTATTTAACGACGCACTCAGAACATTTTATTTTTACGGTTATGTGACGTCAGACATATGGTTAAGAACCACACAGATATAAAGAGAAGAAACCCTTTGTCGCCACTTCATGGGCAACTAGTTTCGATTAACAACAAGGGATCTTTTATATGCACCATCCCACATACAGGATAGTACATACCACAGCCTATGTTACACCAGTTATGGAGCACTGGTTGGAACGATAAATAGACCAATGTGTCTACCCATGAGGATCGATCCTACACCGACCGCGCATCAATCGAACGCTTTTCCACCGCGCTACATCCCGCCCATACCTAAGCATGGAGATTAGTACGTGTTTTGAAAACGGAGCCTGATGACCAGCTAGCCGTGGTGACCTAATGGCCAGACGTAAGGACAACAGGCACTCAGTTCGCTTCTCTGTGCCGGAATTTAAACAAAACTTGTTTGGGACGTATACGACCACTACCTACTGGAACATTAAAAAAATATATATATTGCCAAGAGAGAACATTCTGGAACCAACCCCATTTTACACAAAGGGTACTACATTTACATGGGCGGGAATTACCTTTAAAAAAACACGGCCTCGGTGGCGTCGTGGTTAGGTCATCGGTCTACATGCTGGTAGGTACTGGGTTCGGATCCCAGTCGAGGCATGGGGTAGGTGTAAACCACTTACACCAACCAGTGATCCATAACTGGTTCAACAAAGGCCATGGTTTGTGCTGTCCTGCCTGTGGGAATTGCAAATAAAATATCCCTTGCTGCTAATCGGAAAGAGTAGCCCATGAAGTAGCGACAGCGGGTTTCCTCTCAAAATATGTGTGGTCCTTAACCATATGTCCATATAACCGTAAATAAAATGTGTTGAGTGCGTCGTTAAATAAAGCATTTCTTTCTTCTTCTTTTTTTTTAACCACAAAACAAGTTTTCAATGTTAACTAGTTACACATGTTTGCAAACTACAAATGCTTTTCCCTGTCAACGTCAGTCTAATAGTTGCCACCTCAAAGCTGTCTGCCATGAAATAATATCAGCGAAACAGCAGACTACTTGTGCGGATATATTTTCCGATTTTTGTCAACCAAATGGGAAGATAACTGTGATCTGTGATCACCTGTACAGTATTCTATATTACAAACAGTTTATTATTTGCCAAAAAATATACATTTTGTAGGCATACAAACATATTTACAATAAAATAATACATTGTATACATTGCGGGGAATGGTGAGGTCTACAGGATAGGACCTATTAAAAGTTATCACAGTCGATAGTAAAATACAGTAATGAAATAAATACATAAATAAAAACATACTCATAAATCAAGATTGTCTGTTCTATGTGTGGTAGCAGTTATCAAGTATTTACACAGTTTAATTAACTCTCTTAAATTATCGGTGGACAGTAGTTGTGTTAATTTCAGAGTTGATGGTTTATTATAGTAATACGTTTTAATATATTTATCTCTTATAATATAGTAGAACGGACAAACTAGAACAAAGTGATATTCGTCTTCTAGTACATTCATGTTGCAGAGATTACATATTCTATTGCTGCTATCGATATGGTGGTATCTGCCCGTTTCTATGGTGAGATTATGTGCAGAAAATCTAAATTTACTCAAAATACGTTTATATTTCAGGCTTCTGAAGGTAAGGTTGTAGACAAAAATTATTAAGTGAGCTAATGTGTTATATCAACCAACTGTCAATCAACTGGAGAAACACCTAGTCAGCATAATACTGGCTTCTGGGAAAACATGAGGTGTGGGGTCCAACATAAGAACGGACACTGAAATACTTGAGATCCAGACACATGCCAATACCAAGGAAAAGAAGAAAATGTTCTATTTAACGACACACTCACGATATTTTATTTACGATTATATGGCGTTGGACATATGGTTAAGGACCACGCAGATATTGAGAGAGGAAACCCGCTGTCGCCACTTCATGGGCTATTCTTTTCTATCAACAGCAAGCGATCTTTTATATGCACCATCTCACAGCGAGGATAACACATACCACGGCCTTTTATATACCAGTCCTAGTGCACTGGCTGGAGCTCGAAATAGCCCAAGAGATTCACCGACGGGGATCGATCCCAGACCGACCGCGCATCAAGCGAGCGCTTTACCACTGGGCTACGTCCCGCCCCTGCAGGTAGGAGTTTTAGCCACATATGTTACTATTGTCGTCTATGGGATTTGATTTGGTAGTCTACACCCTAAACACATTGGAAGCCCCTTTCAATGAACAGAGAACAGGATCGTTTACACATGTATACACATTCTCACAAACAAGACGACATGTGTACTACGATCTTTAAGATACAAATCGTTAGTCTTAAAGTATTGGTTAGAACAGAAAATAACCCATGGTTACACTGAAGCAAATTGATCCTGTTCCATATATAATGTTAACCCTTAAGTCTCACAGTTGGTACAAATATTAATCTTTCGCTTATAGTCACTGTTGACAGGTACGTAAAAAAAAGGTACACATGTATTTATATACAAGTGTTCTATGTTTTGTGAGGAATACTATGTGTAGACACGGCGACACGGCAATCAATAACATCTGACAACATTTAAACATCTTCAGGCAATTCTCGTAAAGAGGCCATTTAAAATATTTCACACATTCACAAATGGCGAACGAGAAGAATTCAACGCACGTATTGAGAAAAAGGTAATCGAATGGAGGTAAAACAAAGGACGAGATGACGAAACAATTGGTTTTAACTTTACAAAATAGTTTGTCTCCAGCCCAAAATAAAGGGGAGGGACGTAGCTCTGAGGTAAAGCGCTTGCTTGATGAACGGTCGGTTTAGGATCGATTTCCGTCGGTTGCCCCATTTGGCTATTTCTAGTTCCAGCCAGTGCTCGACAACTGGTGTAACACAGGCCGTGCGTGGTATGTACTATCCGGTATGTGGGATGGGTCATACAAAAGTTCCATTGCTTTAATGGAAAAAGAGTAGCCAATGATGTGGCGACAGCGGGTTTCCTCTCTATAAATCTGTGTGATCCTAGACCATATGTCTGGCGCCATATAGCCGTAAAT
>JAECMU010080097.1:0-15543 GCA_016106625.1 Dracogyra subfuscus
TTTTGTAAATAATTTCAGTTTAGTTTGATGTAAGAAGAAAAGTTAAAGGGACATACCCTAGTTTTTTTTAAACACTAAGGTATATTTTTCACTATTACAGCCATTTTAGTTAACTGAAATCATACTTTACTCAGGTTGTATTGTTATATTATCCATTTCCGTACATTCAAAGTGTTTATGATCACTGTGGTGTTTTTAATATCACATAATGCATTTATCATATTTTTACAAATGCACGTGCATCTGAGAAGAAACAGTTATGAGAGTAGAGATTTAGTCTATTTTTAGAGGGTATTTCACCATTTCAAAATCACAGACTCAATTGTAACTTATCCAAATGTGTTACAGGTTTGTAGATTAACTAAACTTAGTGTTCATTTTCACGGGTCCCTTTAAAGTGTTTTGCTAATAACAAAAAAAACCACCTACTTTTGCATGCAAATTAGAAAACAATCGGCTCAGACATAAATAACTTGTAGTAAGTTTCATAGTAAGAAAAAAGGTGTTCCTTGTGGAAAGGACTATAGGTACTCTCAGTCCCCATGTTGTTAAAAGTTTATTGTTGCTGTTTGTGTTTTCAGTTGTAAACCACCCATCACGAGTCCTTCCTCAAAGGTCTTGGGCGGCCTCGGTTCCGCTGCTGCTCTCTCACGAGGCGTTCAACAACATGCTGACACCAAACAATCTCTCTGGGGCGCAGTATCTGATGGTTTCACCACTGGAGAGGTTCTTTGGTTGTATTTTCTTGAAGAAACAGCTGTCACGCAATGTGCAGACCGAGGATTCAGTATGTCATTGTGCTTTTTAACTAATTATTTAATTGGATGTAGTCTTTATAGCAGACTGAAAAGAATTATTTTTTATTTTATGAATAGTTTATAGTAGCACACTAATGTTTTAAGATCATACATGGTTTTCCATAATTTTTGTCCTTTATTTTTTATTTGTGTTTACATGCGTTTCCTTTATGTTCGTTTTCTTTCATATATCCTCTGTGCCTGTTATTATTATGACCTGACTATGGTATATAATTACATTGTTAACTTAGTTTGTTTTAACCATATGTTTATTTATTTTTGTTGGAGTGGGACATAGCCTAGTGGTAAAGTGTTTGCTTGATGTGTGGCTGGTCTAGGATCGATCCCCATCGGTGGACCCATTGGGCTATTTCTCGTTCCAGTCAGTGCTGGTGTAACAAAGGCTGTGGTATGTACTATCATGTCTGTAGGATGGTGCATATAAAAGATACCATGCTGCTAATGGAAAAGAGTAGCCCATGAAGTGGTGACAGCAGGTTTCCTTTCTCAATGTCTGTGTGGTCTTTAACCATATGTTTGATTCTATATAACCATAAATAAAATGTGTTGAGTACGTCACTAAATAAAACATTTCCATCCTTTTTTTTGTCTCTTACAGTTAACTCATTTGCCACCGGTAGAGCCTGGTGTTGTAATGTTCAAGGTTGATGGGCTTCAGTGCAAAGTTAACCTACATCCTCCTACACTTCAGTCACTTCAACTCAAGGTTTTCCAGTCACCTGGTATGTACAGTCATGCACATTTTTTTTTAAATCAGTATATAATATGGTGAAGTGTGTGGTTGACTAATATAGAAATTATTTTATCAAACTGATATTTAACTTTGAACTTTTCCAGAAAAATGTAATGTATTTTTATATAAAACTTTTTAATACTCTTTCTTCAAAACATTTTCAAGATTTGGAGAGTTGTTAAACTACTTTTTTTTTCTTTTGTAGATTGTAAAGATGTGTTTGCTGCTGAAGAGCTTCAGATTATTGAGAAGTTCTTTGAAATGAAGGTAATTTTGTGCACATTCATTTCATTAAACAATCTAGAAAAACGGATTAGGTTTTGTACTGTGCATATTTACATGAAAAGTTGTATTATATTGAAAAATTCCATGTCATTTTTATAATATTGATAATAAAAATATAGATTATTGTGTTGTCAAAAATATATATATATATATATATATTTCAGTGGTTGCCCTGTGACTCATGTATTTCAGCCATAAATATTATTGAACTTTGTATTCATAGATCTATAGATTATTTCATCTATATTGTTTTGTTTTCTCTTCTGCTAGGCTGCTTGCCCTCCCTACAAGGCTAATGCTCTAACAGCATTCAGTCGACTGCTGGGCGCACCGTCCAGGATACTGCGAGATTGTGTACAGATCATGAGACTTGAGCTTGTAAGTTAATCTGCACTAATATATGTGATAGGGCCATGATAAAAACAATATCACAGTAATTTGAGGTTTATTTGCTTGCAGAAAATATGCATGAAACAACAAAACATTGACATTTTGTGGAATGGCAAGAACTTGATGAATGCGCTTCACTCATACCAAACTGAATGGCCAGTAATATATATTTGTAATGTATTGATGTTTTGAGATTGATGGATGATATTTTGTTTCCTCAGATATTCAAAGTCTTCATTATGAAAATTGTTATTATTTCTGACACGTACCTAGTCCCACTACTGGTATCCCCACTTCCATTTCTCCTGCCAGTGGTGCTACTGGGAAAGAAGGAAGTAGCTATCATGTAACCAGAAAAGGTTGCCCTGGAATCGGTGGAAAATGTTGATATTTGATATGCTCAGGCCAGTCCAGGGGAAAAGTGCTAGAGGTTAGAAGTCAGGTTAAGAATTTGTCCAGATATTTTTGAGAATGGGACTGACGCTTTCTTCACCCATAGCCACCATTGCC
This sequence comes from Dracogyra subfuscus, assembly GCA_016106625.1. Lineage (NCBI taxonomy): Eukaryota > Metazoa > Mollusca > Gastropoda > Neomphalida > Peltospiridae > Dracogyra > Dracogyra subfuscus. The sequence continues at coordinate 2,737 of JAECMU010080097.1, forward strand.
CCCAGCCTTGTACACTTTTGGAAGTGGAATAAATACTTAGGCCAAAAGTCTCATTAAAAAAATATGGTAGACAGTAGCTGATGGTAAAACAGTGGACTTTGTCTAAACATTCATCTTTTTTTCTTCTTATTTTATATCCATGTAGGAGTATCCTTCACATATTGTTTCAGCAAAACATGAGTCTCAAGAATATTTTATTTTTAATTTATTGATGTTTGTTACAGATGCCAGATCGAAACTTTAAGTGGTCTGTTCAGTGGTGCCTAACCATTCCGCCAAATGTTCTCAACTTTATAGCACCCCCAGGCACCCCTGCTGTGGTCATCAAAAACAAAATGCTCATTGTGGTAAGTCTTAAAGTTCTATTACTTTCTTTTAAAGAAAACATTGAAGAACATGTCTTGAACTGGTAAGCAACAGATTTATTTGCACATCTGGGGCCTAATTCACAAAGGTCTCTTGTGCTCTGCTAGACAACAAAGCATCCTCTTTGTAAGTCTTTTAGCATTGCACTTTGAGTAACTCCAGCTAGTACTTCAAGCTTGTAGCTATATGCAGTCTACTTTATTGACATATACATTTAAATGTGAATCATCTAAAGTGATTCTTAAAACATTAGTCTATTAAGTATTTTTTAATTAATTTGTTTATCCCACTGCCCCCTTTCCTTTATCTCCTTTGAATTCTATCTCATTTCTTCCTGATCTGACAACTCCTATCTTTCAACTTATTTTGCTGTCCACCTCCACATCCCAGTCCTTCTCTCCAACCCAACCATGACAGGTGCTTGTCTCATGTGGCTACCTGCCATTCCCCATCAGCTTTTAGCTAATGGCTTAGTCTGACCACTTTGGGGAGTGTTCAGTAGCTACTTTCTGGCACTTGTAACCACCTACTATGCACCCCTACTACCGCAGTTATTAGTTAATATTGTGGGTCAGACCAGCTTTATTAGCGGCAGAGGACAAGGATGCCAGGTGGGTCTACTATGTATTTGTGTTATAAAAATTGCACGATTTTAAAATTTTGAAGTTAACATCCTTGTATAATTTGCCTACTTAAATTATGACACTGTCTTTTATTCCAACTAGCTTCAGTTCACACGAATTGGCCTGAACCTTCCGTCCGGCAAAGAGCCTCAATCGATCCACATCCCCCTGCTGTACGACATTCAGGCAAACAACATCAGCCAGGTGGAGCCACGGTCACCAGTACCGCAGCAGCAGCACATGCAGACGCCGGTGCAGAGCGCCGTGACGATGATGCTGAAGAGATTCACGGACACCTACCAGAACCACACTGAGTGTGCAATATTCCCCGCAGTGCGCGAACTCATGGCAAACCTTGTAATACCAGTCATGTGACAACAAGTATAATGGCAAACCCAATTCCAGTTATGTGACAACTTGCAGAACACAGCTTTACAGGCCTGGCAAGGAATATGATGATTTAAGACTTGTTTGTAAAAAATGTACAGTCTAGGTGAAAAAACGTGGCCAGAATTTTTTGTTTATAAGCAAAACGTACAGATTAGGTCACAGACTACTATTTTATAAGAAATTGGCCGTAAGCACCAACTGTATTAAACCTTCACAAAGTTGGCCATCAATGTTCTGTTTGTAAATAAACCTACTGGCTATGTTATAAAGATTGCTTTAGTGTCTATTTCTGTAAGAAATACCTATAGTGTAAGTGACAGAAATTGTTGTAGTTACAATATAATGAGAAATGAAATGTACCTCACAGACCTGGCCATAAGTACTACAACCAACATGACAGAATTGGACTTTGATATAAATATATCTATATGACCAAGATTGCTCTAATGACGATGTCATTAACTTGGCTGTAAGTATAGAGTTTATATTAAACCTACAACACAAACTTGGCTTTAAATCATTCTGTTTATAATGAAACCTACATCACAGAAACTGGTTTCGTTTTTTTATGTTGATAAGTAATTACAACATAAATCACAAAATTGGAATGATTCTGTGATACAGTTGTACACCAAATATTTCATAATCTCAGGATTTATAACACATTCAGGATCAACCAAAGTTGAAACACTTCATAATCTCTTGGATCAACCAAACACTTCATTATCTCTAGGATCAACCAAACACTTCATAATGTTCAAGAACAAATGAACACTTCATAAGACCAGGATCAACCAAACACTTCATAAGACCAGGATCAACCATATGCTTCATAATGTTCAGGATCAACCAAACACTTCATAATGTTCAGGATCAACCAAACACTTCATAATGTTCAGGATCAACCAAACACTTCATAATGTTCAGGATTAACCAAACATTTCATAATCTCAAGGATCAACTCGACATTTATAATTTTCAGGATTAACCAAACACTAAATGTCCAGGATGACCAACTGGACACTTAATATTTCTCATGATATTCAAGATACAGAAATGTGAAATAAATACATTTGACTGTATATTGTTAGACCTAGTGGAACCTGTGTCATGTTGCCATATAAAACAGTGGTATCTTAAATTAAAATGAGTGGCTCTTAGTCTTAAATATTGTGAGCTGAAAATCCTTGTGCTTCAATAAAAAGCCACTACACTGTTGAAGACTTAAAAACGTTTTCTTCTCTGTATACCTTATCATTCTGTGCAGCACTAGGTGGTTTGGAATAATGGCCTTTTCACACAGGTATCTGACACACACAGATGGCCACTTGAGCTAGTTTTGTAAAACATCATTCATGTCCTGGATATCTTTAAGGTTTACTTCATCAAGTCAGGATTTCATTTTCAGCATCTGGACAGACTTCACACAGTTCATTATGACTTGTTTTCAGACATGGAATCCATTGTAAAATAAATATTTATAAATGGCATGACTTTGTTGGTTTGGTTTTGTTTTCTTTGCTTAATGTTTTAGAAATCTGATCTTGTATAAAATCTTTTCCAGAAATTCTCAACATAATACATGGTTGGTTATGTGTAGGTGTGGCTCATTTCTGAATGATTTTCTTAACCCTAATCCTAAACTTCTGGAGGAGGCTCCCAATACCCCCCGTTGATTGGTTTCATTCAATTCAGTAATGCCATACCTAACAATTTCTTGCAGAAAACCTGCATTTATCTTGTAACTTGTTTAAAATTGTATCCAACTCATTTCTGCTCATTAAACTAGTTTTGAAACGACTTGTAAGATCATTTCTTTTCAACATCACCTGTCCTCATAACTAGTGTACATTATTGTACAATGATAAATAAAACAAGTAAAAAACCCAAATAGCTCACATTATGACATAGAGATAAAAAAGAACGTCTGAACCATAAGACGCGAAGGGGAAAAAAAAGGAAGTTATAGTCACGTGACTAATTTAGGCCATCCCATTGGCTGTTGGGATATTCGGACCAGTCTACTAACCGTGGGAATATGCACTAGTTATGAGGACAGGTGTGTATCTATAAAAGAGCAAACAGTCCAAGTTTTCTCCAATGGTATTTAACAGTCACTCGTGTAGTATTATTCATGTCTTGTAAAGTTTTTGTGCTGGGGTGTTATTAACATTAATTCATTCTGACCTCTCCTCCCCCACCCCCCAAAAAAAGCCATGTGTGGTGTAAAGTGACCATGTAGTATTGCTAAAAAGAATAATATTTAAAAAAAATAAAAATAAACAATTATCAATTATAATTGTTAATACCATTTATTACCTGCAAATGATGTAAACAAATACATGTGTATAAAATAATACTATTAAATACAAGACTACTGCTGTTTAAAATATAGAAGTCTCATGGAAAGGGTGGGATGGCCCTAATCAATTAGCATGTTCCAAGATCCTGCCTTTAAATAATGTATTTTAGGACATTATAAATCTAAATTTTCATCTTCACCCATCTTAGGTTTTTTATTTTTAAAAAAACCACAATTATCGGCCAAATATATATATATTTTTTTTGTTTGCTTTTGCTAAATGTTCTGTATTCTGAAAAAAAGAGTAATAATAACAATACTATCACCCCAACCCCCATAAACCATTTAAAAAAAACCCAATTAGATGAAAATATAGCATTTAATTTATAATGAACTCCTAAATTTGAATTCCTGAACCAATATACATGTTAGACAAACATAATAAATATAGAATCTTCTTTTCTACCTCTACTGAATAACTGTGTAACTGCTGCCACATATTATATATTATACAAATTATCTTTTTAGAATAAAATATGAAAACAAAACAAAAAATTAACCAATATGGTCTATATACAGTTCCAATTGTATGTATGTGGAAGCATATTTACAGCATAACATATTATTATTATTATTAAAAAAGGTAGTTCAAACCTCTAGTACCAACAATATTAAAACAATATGTATTACAGAAAATTCTCCTGAACCACAATGTTCTTCAAAACAACCTTTACCAAATCCATTTATATGAATTTACATGTTTAATAATAAAATACATGCATTATGAATTTGAAACTTTTTACAGGAGCTATTCTTAACAAAAATAGTTTTCTTCAACTTGCCATTTATCAGTATTTTTGGCCTAGACACTTTGTATTCATGTTTGTAGACCTACCAAAGGAACAACATATTTTAAGATTAAAAAATGAAGTATTAAAGAACAACTTGCCCTGTTCCTACCATTATAATATACACACATATTGATGGATTTAGTTTTTAAGATTACCGTATACGCAAATATTTTCGCGGCTAAAATAATTCGCGATAGGGTTTCCATTGTACATTTTCGCGAGGAATTATGTTCGCGACTGTGTCCCCTGATAATAAAATCAAAATTATACATATTTCATTTAACAAACTCTTTTCAGTGATTTCACACATACTTGTTATCATGCTGTCGGCGAGACATCAATGTTGTATGTATGTCTGATAAGACATGATTATCAATGGAACACGCACATGCAATACAGAAAATCTTTTGTATCCATGAAAATTATACCAAATCAGAAATAATTTCGCGCGTAATTAAATTTGCGGTTCTATCAACATATTCGTGATTTTCGCGGTATATTTTATTCGCGAACATTTTTGCGTATACGGTAAACTATACTGAACTCCACTAAAAACAAATAAGACTGGTCTTGGATTTTTTTAAAACAGCATTTCCATCCCTGTAAGTGTAACCTCGTCTGGCTTTTATGAAAATTTCAGTCAAAATACTTCTAATTATTTCATACATAGTGTACAGATGAGAAGTACACATATTCACAATAATACACATTATAAATACTATATTTCATAACTTTTAAAAGCATAAAATATTGCTTTGTTATAAAAAAAATTAAAATGTACAGTAATATTTGCTATAAATTTGTAAATACAATATGAGTTAATATTCCTGTTAAATTAACTGCAACTTAAAGCCACTATAAAATAAGTACATCTGTAACAAGAATAATGGTTATAAAATTTGTAAAGTTGACCATTCTTGGGCTGAAATGTATATGAAAATACTACATTAAGTTAAAATTTAAACTTGCACAAAAGTCATTAAAAATGGCAATTAAAAAAAAAACCATAACAGTATATACAAGGTAAATATTAATATGAAACAATTTTTTATACTTGTTGGTGTAAACAGTGTTTGGAATGTCCACGCAAATTTGCTAAATATATAATCCAAACTACATATGGGCCTGTTCCATGAAGCAATCTTAGTGCTAAGATCAGTTTAAGCACATATGGTAATTGTGCATTGTGTGTGTATGTGTATGTAATGGTAATCATGCATTTACAGTAATCTTAGTGCTAAGATCAGCTTAAGCGCAATGGTAATTAAGCATTGTGTGTGTGTAATGGTAATTATGCATTTACGGTAATCTTAGTGCTAAGATCAGCTAATTATGCATTTACGGTAATTTTAGTGCTAAGATCAGCTTAAGTGCAATGGTAATTATGCATTTACGGTAATCTTAGTGCTAAGATCGGCTAATTATGCATTTACGGTAATTTTAGTGCTAAGATCAGCTTAAGTGCAATGGTAATTATGCATTTACAGTAATCTTAGTGCTAAGATCAGCTAATTATGCATTTACGGTAATCTTAGTGCTAAGATCAGCTTAAGCACAATGGTAATTGTGCATTGTGTGTGTATGAGTATGTAATGGTAATTATGCACTTAAGGTAATGTTAGTGCTAAGATTACTTCATAGAACGGGACTGTGGTACATATTTGAATCTTATGTTAAATTACTCGACTATCGAATAATGAAACAAAAAATGTATTGCATTCTGAGTAACAGATAAATAATGATATAATCCTTATTACATGTATTATGCATTTGAGTTTGCATTTCAAACAAATCTGTCACATTTGAATACAATTAAAAAAAAAAAAAAATCCTATTGTTTTAAACTGAATATGATTTTAACTGTCATAGTTAATTATCTACTATACAAAAATCCTAAATATGTATACTGCCCAAGAGTAAATAAGTGTTTGTTGCAATGTTTACATGACTAGATCACTTTAAAGCAATTCTATAATATTTTTAAATGATAACCTCACATTTACTTTGGACTAGATTTCAATTGTACATGTGTTTACATTGTTAGTTTCAATACAGTATAGACCTATGGAACTAAAGTTTTAAACTGTGGTAAATATTGTTTAAAAACCACATTACATATTTGTTTACAAAAGTAAAGTGTAAAAAGTACTTTTTATGTGACATATCTGTTTACAAATGTAAAGTGTTTTTGATGTGATAAATTCAACATCCTACAAAGAATGATGTTATGAATCCTAACATACATTAATATTCCATACCCATTGCATTTTTATGCCTCTCAGTATACTATAACTAGTAAACTAGTTGTACACATGAGCATTTGATGTAAACACTTGTTAGTATAAACTCTGGCAGAGGTATGAAGTTAAAACAATTATATTCAATTACACATCACTTTCTTCCATCTGATTGGAACCAGATCCCAATGGTCTACAACCAGTTATAGACTGTAGACCAGTTAATTCGATTTTAATGAGATTGAACTCAATTCTGTCTTAACCTAACTAGTCTTATAACAATAACAATGTAAAATAAAGATTGAAAATCACTGTATCCTTGACATAGCCAAAATATATCTACAAAACAAATTACAATTGCTAACTTAAAATCAAACCTGTTGAAGCAGCAACCTTTACTAAGCAGTACACACCACTAAATAAAATCCAACAGACACCAATGGTAACACATAAGACAAAAATTGCTACCTTTGAATCATTGAATACACCTCACCCGTAACAATAATAAATTACAAGGGGAGTTTTAAGTTGATGGTTTTGGATGTAACACAAAGGGTTGTTGACAATTAGTTCTGCATAAAGTGTCGTCTTAATTTTATGGCACCCAAACATTTCACCAATGACATGTTTGGCAGTACTGAATGTTCCATTTTTAAGTAAGGAGCACCTGAAACATCGAAGGATGCTTTTTGGCTATAGTCTAATTTAATCTAGCAGCCAATCTAGTTGTAGTTAGACTATTTAACAGTAAAATGTATTTTAACACAACAGAACATTATTACACTTGGTGTCACATTGATTTTTGTTAACAACCTGATGCCAAACTATGCAATCGTGTTTTATTTATCAAAATTGAATGTTATTTGAAAGTTGTTGTAACTTTGTGATATTGATCCTTTCATTCCACTTTAAAATCTTCTTTCAACAAATTACAAATCATGTCTTACAACACATTAGTAATTTTAAACCCTGTTTGCTATGACGAAGTCGAGTGATCATTTAATGCTGTCAGATTTCCGAATATAATTTTTATTCACTGCCTTCCCTGTTTACTTCAGTTTGGAAATGGCATCTTCAAGCAGTCCCAGGTCACCTAAAATGAACAAGAATGAATTATTTTAATTTTAAAAGTTGATTAAAACTTAATACAGATGTTTAGCCATAAATATGGTTTTATAAGCTAGGTATGTTCTTTGTAAAGCATGTTATATTTAGAAAAAACATTTCAAGTTTTAAAAAATACAGCTTATACTTATAGTTTTTTTAAAGTTGAGTAAGTCACAAATTATATAAAATTGCTTAGTATAGTGCAGTAATTTTATACTAAATTTTTCACTGTTAAATGTCAATAAATTCACAGAAATGACAAAAAGATCAGTTTCTAACCGGTTTTACATAATGTCATCACATTTGATGTAATAGCATAATTTTCTGAGGTTTACAGAAGGATAACATTCAGTTGTTTAGTGACATCGCTCAATCAGAATACAATAAATCGTATGACAGTTGCAAGTTAGTAATTATAACTTATAAAATGTTTCTCACCTCTTATGGCTTTGGTCAAGTTGATGACTTGTTCCTTGCTGTTGATGACTTCCACACTCTGAGTGTAGGCATTGTACCATGCAGTGAATGGGCGAGGAATAGTCTGTGCAAAGGATCTGTTAAAAATAAACAGAATACACACATTTAGCTATATAATATCCATTTACAAAAAGAAAGCATTAAAAATAAATGACAGAATTAAAAAGTATATATTTTACATTTCATTGCAGTAAGTGTAATATTTAGGTAACAACAAATTATCTATATAAACTTGAAATTAATCTGTTTTTGTAAATATAAACCATTCATAAATGTGTTTTAAGTTTCTATTTGGTGTAGCTGTTATTTCAACATAGGTTTATCTAAACATCCATTTTATTGTGTCTTGTACAAAGGTTCATCTTTATGAGTATTCTACTGTTTTTGTCATAATGATGTGCAATATATAATATACAAGTAGAACAGAAAACCCCAACTGGTATTCAAATGATGTGACACAAAACTACCTACTCCAGTTTTTCTTTAGCATCTTCAAAACTGTTAGCCACATAGTAGACTGGCTGGTACGAGGTGATGGGGTATTCCTTGACACAGGTCATCGCTGGATCAAACGGAAGTTTCTCTGGCTTGTCTGTCAAGCAATACTGTACAAATAGAAACACAAAAGTAACATAGCATTCCACAGAATCAAACCGTCTTGCCTACTATAAACTAGTTTGGTTTAAACAAATAATAAAATAATTGTGATGTAAGTAATTCATTCAACTGTAATTAACATAGATGACTATATACATGGCAGCCGTGTATACAGCCTCACATAATGAAGGCTTGACTATAGTCCATCCCATCCTCCCACAAAAATGTTTTTTTGTAAATGATTTCAGTTTGGTTTTATGTGAAAAGAAAAGTGAAAAGAAAGGTAAAAGTGTTTTGCGATTTAAAAAACAATAATCTCAGAAAAAAACCCACCTAGTTGTAAATTCCATAATATGATGTGTGGCACGGTCAGTGGGCCCATTGGGCTATTTCTCATCACAGCCAGTGACTGGTATATCAAATGCTGTGGTATGTGCTATCCTGTCTGTGGGCTGGTGTATATAAAAGATGCCTTGCTGCTAATCAGAAAGAGTAGCCCATGAAGTGGCGACAGTAGGTTTCCTCTCTCAATATCTGTGGTCCCTAACAATATGTATGATGCCAAAATAATCGTAATTAAAATGTGTTGAGTGCGTCATTACATAAAACATTTCTTTCTTTCTTTTCCATAGTATGAAAAAATGCATTCCCAATGTGATGTACACTACACACCCCAATCTGAACTTTCTCATGCCTAGCAGGGGTTACATCTAGAGAAGAATGTTGTACATACTTTAAGTTCTCCAAAAGAAGACAGAAGACCAGCTCCATATGCCTTGAGTTGTCCCTCTTGACGACACAGCCCAAACTCCACAGTAAACCAGTACAACTGGAAATTGAAATGTAAAATGAGAATCAGTTCCCTATTATATACACAAAGAAAAAAGTTAAGCACCCCTAGATATAATTAGTACTGAAATAGCCCCATTCGTAAAAACTGCAAATTACGTGACGAATATGATAAGAATGGTGTTCTATCGAAATAATAGGAGAGTACAATGACAACTGTGACGTCCCACAACAGAACAACATGCATGTACATCATTCCACCCATGCTTTGCTCAAAATGCAGTATCAAAACACTGCAATTGTTGACATTTCTTGTCTTGCATTGTTGAAGTTTAATCATTGAATATGGCATGTAGACGGACATTTTTCATCATCAATAATGATGTTGAATTTTGTTTCTGACTCTGCACCTCCATACTTATTGTGCCTCAATTTCTGACTCAAATACAGCATAGTGGAATTCTCAGAATCATGATTAAAATTTCAAAACTGGATACACTTTATGTATTCTTGCAAAACACATTTGTTTTTCCGAGGTTATGTTATCAGGCTTTCAACATCAAACCTCGTAAGACAAGTCACTGTGAAAAATATGCTTAACTTGTTTCTTTGTGTATATTTTTTTGTAATAAATGACATTACAATATGGATTCACCATTATAGCTATAATTAAAATGTACTTGGTCCTTACACAAAAATATAAATGAAGAAATGTATGATTTTAATTTTCTTGGAACCTCGGGCCAATACAACCTGTCTTGGGTCATTACAGCCTGCCTAGGGCCAATACAACTGTCTTTGGATGTATACCAAGGCTAATATGAAAACAGCCATTTAATAACATGATTTAATTAATTAATTTATATAAAAATATATTCCATAAACTAACAGTAGCAAGTTTCTGGATGTATTCTTCTGGTGCACCAAGACTTGCAAGTCCAATTTGCTGTGAGAACTGTGCAAAAGGTGGATCAGCAAACAAGGGAACATGGCCCAGCAATTCATGGCAGACATCACTGAAACAATGAGCAAATAAACACAAAATGACATCGGTGCCTGAAGTGACATTACTACATCAGTGATGCAATATTCCTATAAGATCTGGGTTTTAAAACTTTGAAGAGTCAGTTCTAACAGCTTTAAGTGGAGATCAAAAACAATAGGATATTAAGCTGTAACACATCATCTCATTCAGTTTGAGTAGTTAAGTTGAATGTTACTATGGGTTTTCCCTTTACTTAAAAGGCCTATTATATTTTTACTCTACAGTACTTTTTAGGTAAACAAAGACTTTCACGACACAAAATGATTGAAGAACAATCATTGCCATCATGACTGTAACGGCTTACTGTATTTCACAGGAAATAGCCTACTATTGTTTGAAATTATATTAAAATTTATAGTATATTTGAGGTACTTGCATGTAGAAGTTAAATGGAAATTATATCACACTTGGATTATTAAGGGAGATAACTCATGCATTCTATGCATAACTGCATTCCACAATTATTCTGTTGATATAAATTCTGGGAAAATTAAACATAAGAAAACTACACTACTGTAAGAAAATGCATTTTGTTTTAAAGTCCATTTATTTATAAAAAATAAAAATAAAAATAAAAGTTTTTCCTTTTTGTATCTGAGCCTAGTAAAATTTACTGAACTGGAATTGAATTATCTGAAAATGAAATTTGCTTGAAAGTCAAAATACAATAATTATATGCATTATGATATACATCCATGAATAAAATAAACTTACGGTTCTGGGGTGTACATGGGTTTGGAGCTGTGTCGAATGTACTGAGTCGAGTGAAACACACGGAAAGCTAGGCCAGCGAGGAAGTCACGTGATGACAGCAAACCTGCCACGGGTCTCAGAGTGAAGCCAGTACAGTCTGTTAGAAAATTTACAATCTGTTCATAAAAATATACACAGATTCTGTTTACGAAAATCACAAGAAGAAGGAAGAACGAAATGTTTTATTTAATGACGCACTCAACACATTTTATTTATGGTTATATGGCATCAGACATGTGGTTAAGGACCACACAGGTATTGAGAGAGGAAACCTGCTGTCTCCACTTCATTGGATACTCTTTTCAATTAGCAGCAAGAGATCTTTTATTTGCACCATCCCACAGAAAGGGTAGTACACAGTGTTCAAAATAGGCACTTGTCCGTTTGTCCCGACATGTAAAAATCTATTCGAACAAGCAAGTACTTTAGTAGTTGTCTAGTGGACAAGTAGAAATTTTCAGTGTGATTTTATTTTTAGCAATCAAAAAAATCATCCTGGTACTTGAATAAAAAAAATTGTATTTGGATATGTGAAAATATTGGTGGACAAGTAATTTCTAGATGTATTTGCCCAGTTGACCAGTGAAAAATTATTCTTATTTCTATTACTGGTATATATCACAGCCAATGATATACCAGTCGTAGTGCACTGGCAGGACAAGTGTAGTATATTTCATGGCTCATCTTTAATTTATTGAAGGCAAAGAACTTGACACGAGAAAATAAATGGCCAAAAAGGAGTTAATGTAAATGCTGACCCCAAATGGTGACACACTTTACAATATATAAAATAATATTGTTGAACTAAAACAACTTGCCTCTAAGAAAGTCAGAAATGTCTTGAAGCTGTGGAATGTTGTCGGCACGGTAACCACAGTTGTCAATGAGAAGGGGGAACACGTGGTTGAATTCCCGACAGGCATGAGTCTTGTACAACTTTGTCAGTTCCGTAAATATTGTCCCCCTGAAGAAACAAGAAGCATGGGAGTGATGGCAACAGTTTTCTCCAAACATGTTCAGTGGATGAAGATTCTTCTGCATAATTATCATTAGAAAAATTGTTAAAAATAATTATAATCCAAATAAACGATTCATGTATTAAGTACAGCCCCACCATGTACACATAAAACATTTTTTTCTCAAGATCAAACAGCATTTAACATATTAATATACAAACATTGCTTTCAAATGAATATAACTGGCCTCGGTGGCATCATGGTTAGGCCATCGGTCTACAGGCTGGTAGGTACTGGGTTCGGATCGCAGTCGA
>JAECMU010080134.1:0-11489 GCA_016106625.1 Dracogyra subfuscus
TAGTCACTTCTACTTCTAGGCGTACAAACGGTATTAACTGTTGCCTCTTGTATTTATCAAGTTTATATAGACAAACTTTATAATGATAACAGAGTCACAATATAGAACTTGGAATCGGTATTTTATTAACACAAAATACTTACCGCTTTCTGACGAAAATTCCACATGTCATGAGGCCCAAATTGGGAGAATCGTAATTCGGTTTGTTTGTTTTTTAAAATCTTAATTGGGTATATCGTATGTCGAAATTGTACCTTCGGTTTATTGAATATGCCGCTTATTTGAATATATTTTTGTTGCACGAGGCACATCCAAATAAGCGGATTTGACTGTATATACATCTATGCTGAAATGGTGAACATAAGTTTAATCCTGGTGCTGTTATTGATCTTGTTGTTTAAAGGGAGCCATCACTCACTCCCCGTCACTCCCCTGTGTCTGACTAGTTAAGGAGAGTGATCGTTACCTCTCGTTAGCACGTGAATTTATATATGATCAACATTGTATCATCTGAAGTGACTTCCCAAAAAGGTTCAATCCTACAACCCAAATCTTTTCGGGGAGCAATTAACTACTCCCCTCAATTTCTTTTCATGGTGAGGTCTGTGCTTCTGACTCCCACTGCCCACAATGAACAACGGTTCCAGTGTGCACATTGTTGTATATATTTAACAAACATAACATGACATTTTATTTGTGCAACAATCATTTATATATATCCAATTTGCAAATTTCTATATATTACATTTGCGTGACAATTTATTTATATTTGGGTTGCCCAATGGCCCTATTTTCGGGCGGTAACCTTAAACTCAGCCGTGGCCAATTCAGCCAATAAATAAATAAATATACTATAATATTTTGTATTGGTTATCTTTGATAATACAAAAAAAAACCCCATAACAACAAGATATGGAACTGAAAATAAGATAATTAAAACAAACAACAATGTGCAATAACATACAGAAGTACAAACAATTATGTCATTAAATACATCTATATGCATTATTTCCGTCGTAGCTACTGTGCACTAGGGTAGACAACACTAGTTATTAGCGGTATGTTGACAGGATGCCAACAAAACATGTGGAGCAGCGTTTCAAGGCTACAGAGCATCAGTGTAATGATCGACCTACTTACACACTAAGTTACAGACTTACCAAGCAAGGTGAATTAACCATGCACATGTATGTACTGCAATAACTGTAAACGATTTCTCTTAATTATCATATCAACCCTTCCAATAGAGAATACTGCTTCAGTAAGAAACAAGCAAGGAAGGAACTTTTTTATTTAATGATGCACTCAACACATTTTATTTATGGTTATATGGTGTCAGACATATGGTTAAGGACCACGCAGATATTGAGAGATGAAACCCGCTGTCGCCACTTCATGGGCTACTCTTTTTGATTACCAACATGAGATCTTTTATATGCACCATCTCACAGACAGAATAGCACATGCCACAGCCTTTGATATACAATTTGTACCAGTCATGACGCAATGGCTGAACGAGAAATAGTCGCAAAATACAAATGTTCATGAGTCAAAAGTTGTAAGCATTAGCTAAAATGCACATTGCCTTGGCGCATACTCTAGTTTCAACTCTTAAAGATGGATACTAAGTTTAGTTAAAACCTGTGAAAACAGAGTGAAACCAGAGTCTGTGACATTCAAACCGGAAAATATCCTTAAACAATAGAAAAAAAATTCTACTTCTCAGAAGAAAAAATATGAAAAATGCATTTTGTGATATTAGAAACAACGGGATGACCAAAAACACTTTGGCTCTATGCAAATGGATAATCTAAACAATAAAATATAGGTAATGTTTGATTTCAGTGATCATAAACGGCTCAAATAGTGAAACATATGCTGTAGTGTTTAAAAACTAGGGTCTGTCCCTTTAAATGCTCACCCTACATGAAGTTTCTTCCCAATACAAAACGTCAACTATTTTACTGCCAAACAAAGAAAAAATACATACATGCAGAGCTCATACTGGAATAAATTTTAGTTTAGCCCATTTTCAGACAAATGTACATGTATGTTGAATATTTCTTTGAAAATTATTAAAATATGGTTAATTTATAGAATATTTTATTAGCCAAAAACTAAATGTTGTAGCCACTTTTAATAAAAACTTAGCAATTGTTTACTTTGGCTATGTATATGTACAGGGTGAGGCCTGTGTATGTAAACACCTGTATATTAAATCTAGCTTAAACATTCATATATGTGTATATTCTGTTTTTCAATATGTCCATAATAAAAAAATAAATAAAAAATACTGCACTAACTCAGAAAGTCATTGATATATAAATAATGCATTTTATACATATTAATACATTTTAAAAAGGACACCCCTTTTACTCACCCTTACCCTCTTTCATTACCCCCCCAACCCCACCCCACCCCCCAAAACAAAACAAAAAAACGGAAAAGAAAAAAAGAGAGAGGAAAACACAAAGATACATGTACTCATCCCACACATCCACCATCTTACAATTAACAGTAACTATTTAAAACAATACTTTGAAAACATACATGTACACTGTCGATATTTCTTTGTCCAGCAGCATACGCACAGGTACGTTTTTGTTGTTGTTTTAGGATATAATTTTTTTTTAAAGAGAGCCTGCAGAATTGGAATGATGTCAACTTGAGAACAGCTTTTCTCACAATTTAGAACCGATTATTCTCCATGACAAACAGCACAGGGCATTAACAACATCTGAGAAGTCCCGACTACTAACTGAACAGTGTGAACGTAGAAATCAATAGGATGCATGATTCACTCAATGATGTACGGTGGGTCTACACACTTTTCGCCAGAGGCACCTATTGAAACAGAGCCACACTGTTTTGTAAAGGTTACAATTCCTCCGTGAAACCGGCCCACTGGCAGATGGTTAATTGCTTTTCACATAGTAATGAGGATCACCATAATACCACAAAGGCAGACTAACGTCTGGGAGGGCAGCCCGCGAACTAGACATAAAGGAAGATTCTATAATAAGCTATATGAATCATAAATTGATTCAAATATTTAATGTCCATAACCATTAGCTGAGTGAGACAAACATTAACTTCCATTCATCAGCTGACTCCTGACACGGCCAACAAATAGAACTGAATGGTTATTGTTTGATGTCGTGGACAATCAAGAATAAGATAAATGGCACATACAGCTGTGGTAATGAATATTTTGATGTACAAGTAGTGGTATTATTTATGTACTTGTACGCGCTCACACATATGGCATGATTTAAAAAAAAAAATTAATGCTGGACACATACCTATTTACATTTGTTCTTTTCCGTAATATCACTTGAGGTATAAATTTCTTAGTACTAATTAACACAGATCTGTAATGCATGTAAAATGTTATTATCATTAAGAAAACAGTATGTAGATATATCAAAAAAGAAGGACCCACCCCCCACCCCCCCACCCCCACCGCCGGCAAAACATGTTTCAGAGCATACTGCACGTCACTTTATCGTTTCCCCCCTGCGCATGCTGTAACCTCACCGTGGTGCAGGGGTGTAACATTCTCTTTGAGAATGGCCAATACAGCAAAAAAAATTAAGTTTCAAGTAAAATTCAGTATCCGTAAAAAATTCTGGGATATTTATATTTTTGTACAGTTCTTTACACTGTTTTTGTTTAAACCTTGAATTTTTATATTGATGTTGATCATCACTTTATTTATTTGAATTACCATAGTTTGACACCCAATAGCCGATGTATTTTTCGTGCTGGGGTGTCGTTAAACATTCATTCGTTCATTCATTCATTCATTATCATTTCCGGAAAATATCTTTTGTAATTTTCACTGAGGTACTTATTATCAGTGAACATTAGTACCTCAAAAAGTTAATGCTTGTTTTGTTTAACAACACCACTAGAGCACACTGATTTATTAATCACCAGATGTCAAATAATTGGGAATTTTGACATAGAAAACAAACATACTACATTTTCCCCATAGATTCGATTCGATTCAAGGTTTTACGTACATATTCAGAGCAAGCTGTTGTAGCCCACGCTTGTCTCGGGCACCCAGATCCCACCGTCCAAGACAAGAAAAGTGGTGTGGGACAGGTGAAGGGACGCCTGTACTGGTGGGTACAAGGGAGTACCAGCAGTCCAAAGCTTGGTAACATGAGGGGGTGGTGGTTTTGTGCTACTGAATTTAGAAAAATCTTGTGAGATTTTAAGCCAAGAGAGAATGGTGTGCGCATTTTTGATGAAGGAATTTGGGCGCAATTCTGATGGTCATTCGAAAGTAAATGTAAGATAGAGCTTGTAGGTTTTGACATTATTGGTCCAAAAGAGCTCCTTTTTATGACTTTCCCCATCCACAGCAAGATAACTTTTATGTGCACCATCCTACAGACAGGATAGCACATACCATGGCTTTTGATATACCAGTAGTGATGCACTGGCCGGAATGAGAAATAGCACAATAGGCCCACCGACATCAGTACATTAATGCATATGCACTGATGCAGACGGCACCTGTAGCCACAACAGACTAATGTAGACTGACAAACACCATGCAATCACAAATCAACTGAGCCATTTGTCAGCTGCACAGCTACTTAACCATGCTGCTTCATATCCCCTGTACAGGGCAGGTTTTGTGAGTGATATATGTAAACACGTTTCATTCCAGCAACCTTGTACTTCATGCACATGCATGTACAAGTACAAATTTATGTAGTCCTGATTTTATCTACAGATAGATTATTTTCAGGCTTATATACAGCAAACAGTCTGGTTAAAGGGACATTCCTGAGTTTGCTGTGATGTTTTAAGATGTTGTCGACTAATAAAATATTTCTACGATTAAACTTACATATTAAATATATTTTCTTGTTTAGAATATTAGTGGCTGTATATTAAACGTGTTTCTGATCATTTTAATATTTGTACTAGGTTAAATTTCATCATATTTCCTAAAATATAGTTTTTTTGTACGTACGAAATTATTTGAAAACAAAATCCAGTTTGGTCTTCTTAAAAATATTAAGACGATCAGAAACATATTGAATATACAGACACTGATATTCTAAACAAGGAAATATATTTAATATGTAGGTTTAATCGTAGAAATATTTCATTAGGCTGAAACATTTTACAATGCAGTAAAGTCAGGAATGTCCCTTTAAGCAAGTACAAGTACAATGCCTCTAAACCGGACACCCTCGGGACCAAGTAAAAAGTCCGGTATTAAGAGGTATCTGGTTTAGAGAGGTTCTCTTATGTACCGATATTGAAAAACAAGGCGACAAAAAATGTCCGGTATTGCGAGATTACCAGTTTTGAAAGGTTTCACTGTACAAAAAAAAAAAGAAGAGAAAAAACCTAAATAAAAAATAAATAAATGCACTTTCCCAGACTGCAGTACACATGTATATATCAATTAAGGAACACTGGTTGAAACAGAAACTAAACCTAGTGGGACAGATCCTAGAACCTACTACATCTGAGGCGAGAGATACATGTATATACAACCAATGTATATCTGCTAGTACATATATGATTCTTGTTATAGTCAACATGCTGCCATGCACAATCATAAAAGTAAACATATAGCATTGCATGTCAAGCATGGTGGAAGCAAGTAGACACTGGGGGATGGTGGGACTGAAATTGAGGTGACAAAGCAAAGTTTCTAGGGAGGTTCGGGGTATGCTCCCCACAAAATTTTGAGTACTCGATGTCCTGAAATGCAATTTCATCCATTCTACAAGTAAAATTCATTAGAGCTGGGCAGTACTGAACTTTCAGTATCAGTATATTTGGTGTGTGTGTGTGATTTACCTCGATATTGATACCAAGAGGTATTTTTGGTATACTCAGCTTTAAAGTCTCACTTGCTAATTGCATCTAAATAAAATTAAATTACATACATGAGGGCCTCATCTCTCTTCTTTTCAGCTATTTTGTGTTCCTCAGTTCTATTGTTAGTGTTTTACTAAATGGCATAAAACATTTTTTAATACCGAAATTTGATTTTGAAATCTGCTCGGTTCGGTAATTCTGCATCAACATTATACATGTACATTACATACGGTATACTGTGCAGCTCTAAACTTCATCTCTGCCTTAAGATTTATTACCAATAATATTTTTGAAAAAAAAGAGAAAGAAATGTTTTATTTAAAAACGCACTCAACAGATTATATTTACTGTTATATAGTGTCATACATATGGTTAAGGACCACACAGATATTGAGCTACTCTTTTCAATTAGCAGCAAGGGATCTTTTATATACACCATCCCACACAGGATAGTACATACCACAACCTTTGATATACCAGTCGTAGTGCACTGGCAATATATTTTTGATTCAGAATTATTGGAAGGTGGAGGGGGGGTGTGTGGGGGGGCTTAGAGCACCAAACCCCAGCCACCACCATACCAGACCTTGCTTTTTAAGGCACGGGTGTGATCGCACTCGTCCAGCGCATGTAATTTCATTCTGATGAGTGTGAACAAAAGTGCACATTAGAATCAACAAACGGCACACGTAAAATTGATGGGTACCAGTCAAAATCCAATCGGAGCTACACTGCCTATTTTATTTATATTTCACACATATTGAGGTGTGTGATTTTCCACTCGTCTGTAATTTTCAAAACCCAAGGACTGACATACATGTAAACAATGTACCCGTATCATCCATACTGCTAAAAACATTTAAATTCATGTTTCGCCAACGACAATTAGAATTAATGGCCATGTGTAGTTACATGCAGTTAGCTGATAATTGATGGAAATGAACAGTAATGAATATGATTCCTGAACGCTCAGCAGCGGAGATTGTAATCTGCCGTGACTAGACACTGACTGGAAATGAATGGCCGAAGTGGAGTCAGGAAACTTGAAGTGATCACTGGCCTGTCATTATCTCTACTGATAATAGCTAATTTCCAAACACAAACAGCTTTCATAAATCCAGAATGGCCTTCTTGTCATCAGAGCAGACTAAAACCATGGCGCCTTATAAAAAGCAATGCTATCAGATTTGATTACAACACATGCATTATTTCTGCTTTCAGACAAGACAGGGTTTGAAACATTAGCACCCGAGACAGGTCAATATGAGTGGCAAATGAAAAGTAGATAAATATCTGCAATAATACAAAAACAAAAACATGGCTGTGTGTTTTCAGTAATTTGTTATTGATGAAAGTTTGATTTAAAAAAAAAAATGTATTGCCCTCTTGTGCCTCATCTGAAATGCAAACACATTTCTTGACAACTTGTTTATGAGAGGGCGAAACCTTGATCTACTACAGATTAACACAGGCACTTCATGGTCATTTCTCAAGATGTAATACAATACATCAATTTACAGCATGTACGTGGTAATTATAGAGGTTAGGACTGGTGGATATTGTAGACAGGATGGGTGGGATGTAACCCTGTGGTAAAGTGCTCACCTGATATATTCATTAATTCATTTCCAACTTATTTCTGTACTTATATCCAATTAAGGTTCAAGCACGCCCTCCTGGGCACACACCTCAGCTTGATTGAAACATATTTTATTGATTTTTTTTAATGAAGAAAGGCATAAGTTATACAACTTACTAGGCCTTCTCCATAATACATAACACCTCAGACATCTGGGCGGTCTGTCCAGGACAGTGGGTTAGTTGTTAGTAAGTAGTGGATAGCGAGAGAGAAGAAGGCGTAGTGGTTTTACACTTACTCACCGAGTTGTTAAAACTTGCTCTGTGTTGGAGCCGGTACCGGGCTGCGAACACTGTACCTACCAGCCTTATGTCCAATTGTTTAACCACCATGCCATCGAGGCTGGTACCTGGTCAGTCTAAGATTGAAATTCATTTGTGTGCCCACTAGCCTATTTCTCATTCCAGCCAGTGCTCCATAACTGGTTTAACAAATGTTGTTGCACATATAAAATACCCTACTAATTAATAAAAAAAGAGTGGTCCATATGTCTAACACCATATAACCGTAGATAAAATGTGCTGAGTGCAACATTTAACATAACACTTCTTTCCTATTTTTTTCTTGTAGAATGGGTATCAAGTAGGATTTAATTGTTGTAAGAGTTCCAATTTATATTTTTAGGTAGTTAGTGAACCCAGAAACTCATATCCAAAATAAATAAATATGGGATGAATAATTAAGGGAGCTACTCAAAATATCCCAAAATATCCATTAAATTACTATGCAAGTTCCAAACAGAATTTCTTTGTCATTTAGTAGGACACTGCTGTTAGAAAGCAAGAAAGAAATG
Organism: Dracogyra subfuscus; assembly: GCA_016106625.1. Classification (NCBI taxonomy): domain Eukaryota; kingdom Metazoa; phylum Mollusca; class Gastropoda; order Neomphalida; family Peltospiridae; genus Dracogyra; species Dracogyra subfuscus. The sequence goes on from JAECMU010080134.1 coordinate 8,289, forward strand.
TTTTATTTAACGATGCACACAACACATTTTATTTACGGTTATATGGCATCAGACATATGGTTAAGGACCACACAGATTTTGAAAGAAAACCCGCTGTTGCCACTTCATGGGCGATACTCTTATGTCGATTAACAGCAAGGGATCTTTTATTTGCACTTCCCACATGCAGGATAGCACAAACCATGGCCTTTGTTGAACCAGTTATGGATCACTGGTCGGTGCACTACCCAGTGAGCCTTGCGGAACACTCACTCAGGGTTTGCAGTCGTTATCTGGATTAAAAATCCCATACCTCGACTGGGATCCGAACCCAGTACCTACCAGCCTGTAGACAGATGGCCTAACCACAATGCCACTGAGGCCGGTCTGCTGTTAGAAGGCCAAACAGAACAATCTATCATTTGGAAGGATGTCATGATCACCATCAGACACATTCATCAAAATATACTTGTAGAAATAACAGTTTTGAAACCTTTAAGCAACTACCAGCAGGAAAATGGCACAGGTAGACTTGGAAGCACTGGCTCCAAGAAGAATCTTGAGAATATATATAGAGTTGGATAACCATCTTGGCAGACTGCAGCAACGTCTCAGAGAAGGCAACACAACCCTACTGCAGTTTACAGACCTTGCTAATGAACAATTGATTAACTTTGTTCAAGATCTCAGGTTCAAACTTGAACTGGTTCTTACGACACTATACAGACAATTTAAAATGTAAAACATCTGACAATTTTCAAATGTTCAGATACTTTTTATTAAGATGGATTGTGTATCATGATTGTATATCATGAATCAATTATTATGACATGTATGAATTTATCCATTTACTGACTTAGTTTGTTAATTTCCATATTCCCAGAGCAGTATATTTGTGTAAGTGCATGTGGAACTCAACTTTATTTTTAATAAGTTATAATGGGGTTGAACATCAAAATCAACAACTTAAGACATATTTTGTGGGAAAAAGTCACTTAAGACGGATGCTAATTATTGCTAAGTAGCCATTTAATTGTCGTGAAAGTTCCATCCTCGGAATAAAATATATAATTTACAGGTTTTCTGATTCAGAATAATCAAGTTAGAAAATTGGGAGAAAGTCCACTTAAGACGAGGTCAATTGCTCATTAATGCTAACTAGCCATTAACTGTTCTTCAAGTTCCAAGCATAATGCCTTTGCAATTTGATATTAGAGTCTGGGTGTTTTGTGGTTGTTAGGAGTTAGAACTAGAAGAGGCTTACTACATACATATAAACATGCATGTGAAGAATTAAGAAGGATTTAATATCAGTGGATTATATACAATGTATTTGCAATTTCAAGAACACATACATATATGCCACCAAGAACACCTTTAGAAGATAAATAGTCATATATATAATTTTGATGGTTCTGAGGTTAACATCACAAAGAGTATGATGTCATGCAGAATGGTACAGTATGTTTTAATCCCATCAAAATACACTTTATCTTTTTATTACAAATACTAACATGAATTATTTACTTGCTATGAAATGTGTATTGGATGGTGCATATGAAAGATCTCTTGCTGTTTAATCGAACAGAGTAGCTCATGAAGTGGCGACAGTGGTTTTCCCCTCTCAATACCTATGTGGTCCTTAACCATATGTCTGATGCCATATAGCAAAAAAAAAATGTGTTGAGTGCATCATTAAATAAAATATTAAAAAAAAAAAAAAAATCTGAATGGGAATGGGGGGTTTGTCTCTAAGCATTACGTAATAATTTGGGGTGTATGGTCCAGACCGACCACGCATTGAGCAAGTACTTTACCACTGAGCTACGTCTCCCCCCCCCCCCCACCACATTAACAAAAAAGTGAGGTGATGGGATGGTGCATATAAAAGAATCCTTGCTACTGATCAAAAAAGAGTTGCCATGAAGTGGTGACAACAGGCTTGCTCTCTCAATACCTGTGTGGTTCGTAATCATATGTCTGATGCCATATAACAGGATGGGTGTAATATAATTTGAATGTACTGTGATACGCTTTTCAACTTGATTTATAATTCCTATTGTATGTATACATTTAGCTGTAAGTTACAGTGTAACTGTCTATATTTAACATTGTCGCCGTGACAGAGCATTTATAAAAGAAAAAGAATAAAAGATGTGTGGTATGTAACAATGTTAAATACACCCACAAACCTCTTGTAACGCAAAAATAACGCTTGGACCTACAAGGGGAGTGTTACATAATATTTTAATGGCCCCCAACTAATATACTGATGCAATAAAAGATGTGACATACCTTGTTGGTCTCTCCCACTGTGTTGTCCGTGTTAAGTGATTGACGTAATGAATTCTTCCATTAGCAGAATGCCGTTCCTCCCACCTATAAAAATGGTTAGTATTTAAGTATGTGTACATTAAAAATACATTTACCACAATAAAGTGTAACAGGGTCTGGGAAAACATGTCAAGGATAAACAGCTGGGCAGACTTTCTGCCAAAGCGTATGAAGGGTAAAATTACGTACTCTAAAAATCTTAAGACATTATTTTATTATTTATACATTTTTTATAATTTTCCACTGAGACACCTGCTGTTCATAATTTATCAAAGTACATGAAATACAGTGAACAATTACAAAAAAAAAGATGAAAAAAGTCAGACCCGTAACGACCTCGACAGGGGGAACGTATTATCCATTTTATTTTTATTACGTATCCTCAAACCATTTTCTGGCAGAAAGCCTGCTAAGAGACTTGTTTTGATTTTTTTCTTCTGTTTTAAACATGTAGTATGGTTTCATTTATTTCATCCTGGTGTAACAGTTACTCATTTTCTGACTAGGCCTCTGTTGTTTTTATGCTAGCTTCATGAGTCTTGGCGGTAGCGTAATTGTAAAGACAGCACTAATCGTGTTACTAGTAATACTACTGTAAGACCGCAGTCTTGCAGACAATATGTTGTGCAACCGATCTACTCATCTTCTCATACTCTGGGCTCCAGCCAAGCAAGTCATCGTTAACCAAAATACTGTAGTGTGTGATCTACATCCCAGACATTTTGGCTAGTCATGCAGATAGAGGTACAAATGGGTTTCCATTCACAGAAACAAAACAAAAATTAGGATCGTATTGTATAGTAATCCACTATGACTATGTGTGAATGCATATGACACAGGTTATCGAAACAAAATTTACTTCTTTTTTAAACCTTACATGTATTTTAT
>JAECMU010080140.1:2886-17799 GCA_016106625.1 Dracogyra subfuscus
TTTTTTTTTTTTTTTTTTTTTTTTTTTTTTTAAACTATAATAATTCTTTTTCAGGAAACAGATGTTGACCACGTATAAAAATGAACAGCCTTTGGGAAAAATTACGACTTCTGAAAAAAAATCTCCAAAATCAGAAAAAAGACAAGAATCCCAATCCACCAGTTTGTGTAATAATTCAAATAATGTTGAAATGAAAAATATCACTTGTGACAAATCCTCGGATTCCGATCAGAAAAATACCAGCGATGATAGCATATGGACAGATGATGATCTGTTTGAAGACAACTCCTTTATTCTGGAGGCTACACAACTCCCAGCAGGCAAACGGAAACTGGACTCGCCTGCCAGAGAACAACCAAATATCAAGAACAAACGATACACGTTCAGCCTAACAGCTGATTCTGATGTTGTACCACCCACAGCTACTGCTAACACCTCTTCTGGACAAAATACATCAAAGAATATTTACCAACCAACAACTGTTACAACAAAGAATATTTGTCAACCTACTTCTTTCACATCAAATAATCTTTGTCAAACTAATGCTTCAAAGAATATTTGTCAACCTACTTCTTTCACATCAAAGAATATTTGTCAAACTACTTCAACATCAAAGAATATTTGTCAACGTGCTACTTCCACATCAAAGAATATATGTCAACCTACTACTTACACATCAAAGAATGTTTATCAACCACCTATTTGTACATCAAAGAATATTGGTCAAGCTACTGCTTGTACATCAAAGAATATTTATCAACCACCTACTTACACATCAGCCATGGTTAGGACGGGATGTGTGACAAACAGTAATAGTTTTAAAAAGCACAGCAGTTTTGATGACAAGTCGGCTTTCTCCAGAAGCTCTTACGTTCAAGGTTGTTCTAAAACTACAAGTTGTGCTGCTGGATCCAGTAAGTCTCCCTGGAGGAGAAGCCACAGTTTTTCTGGATCCCAGTCTCCTAGCAACCCTCAACGACGACAGCCAGCATGTACTGTTTCTCGGTCAGAAACCGGATTTAAGGGACCTCAACATGTTGCTGAAATCAACAATAACCTGAATTCGACATTGGTAGCTACAGTATGTATTCCAGATTCTTGTCAGCAGAAAATATCGGCGACCTGTGATATCAGATTTGGATCATCAGTAGGGAAGAATGTTCCACATGATGCTCGTCTGAGTAATAAGAATGAATATCTAGATACTAGCATCACCGATGAACTTCTGTATCAGCTGGCTGAGCCTGACGAACTGTTAGAGAGTCAGCTGACACCCGATGACCCAGTGGTCAACAAGATCAGCGAAGAATTGTGTCACGATGATCTCTTTGACGACGAAATGGATGATGTTGCTACAGTAAAGAAAACGGTTAATACCAGTAGTGTGGTCCCAAAGACAGTCAGTTTTGGTATAGATACCAAGACAGCCAGTAATAAGTCAGTGAGTAGCCGTGGTGGTTACTCTGTTCACAGTAAAGGGAATAGCTTGACGTGTCACGGTAAACCACCGTCCCATTCTGCTGGTGGTAAGACATTACAGAGCGGTTCTAGTCATATGTCAACTCGGACTGGTGCAGTTGGTTCGGGTCCACCAACTCAGCAAAGTTCTGTGGGAAAGTTTAGTTTCAAAAATTCTGTTTTGAAATCAAAACCAGCATCTGTGCAGTCAAGTGCTCCAGTGAACCATAACACAAGAAATTCAAGTACAGTGCCAAACCTGACAGCCTCTAAGAATGAAGCAACCAGTAAACACACTGGCTATGGTGAGCATACTTGGTGTAACATGCTAGTAATGACTTCAGCAAGAGTATTATAATATACCTAATAATAATAATAATAATAATCATCTTTTTTTCAGATCAGTGATCCACAGAACATACATAATTATGTACCACATACAAAACTGATTGCACAGTATACAGTAGCTTGTGCCAGTGATTTACACATACAGATTCGACATACATACTTATACACTGCAGGCATCGATTCTGCTCTTCAGCGAATATGCTACTAAGCCAAGTAAAGTGCCAAATTTTTTATAGCATATACAACCATGTAGCTGACCAGTGAAGTAGGTAGCTGGTATGCTTAAACCTACTCTAGCTTTATTTAGTAGACAAGTGTCTTAAGAGACAGTGTTTAATAAACCTAAATGAATGACTCTATGGCATTTGTTTAACTGTTTTAGACTGACCAAATGTTTGACATCCAAGAGCCATGATCGGGCTAGGATTGATCGGCATTGGTGGGTCCATTGGGCTATTTCTAGTTCTAGCCAGTGCACCACTATATTTATATCAAAGGCTGTGGTATATGCAATCCTGTGGTGCATATGAAAGATCCCTGGTTACAAATATAGTGTGTTTCCTCTTTAAGACTATATGTCAAAATTACCAAATGTTTGACAGGGTTGGCATTCAAAAGCCAATAAATAAATCAATATGCTCTAGTGGTGTCTTTAAACAAAACAAACTTCTTCTTTTTCAATAGCCAATCATCATTACATGAATGTGTTCTAGTAGTGTCGGTTGTTTGTTTCAGGACTAGAGAGCAGCCAGGACATGGATGATGACTCATTTCTGGGAGATGATGCTTTGTTTGAAAGTCAGATCCTCGCATTGTTAGACCAGGTTGAGTGTGAGTATCACATGGCTGTAAATACATGCATGGGGTTATAGAAATGTGTACGTGAGATGTAAACACTCTTAAAAGCATGTGGATTTGCTGTAATTATTTCAAAAGGTGGAAGGAATTTGAATTTGATTTGTTATTAATATTCTGAAAAAACCCACCATAAACCAAAGGTTTTTGATGATTTTATTCCTTCTAGAAATAATAGTAATATTCATAAAGCAAAAAATTATTTCTCATTGTATTTTGATTATTTCTGTTTTAGTTTGACTTTATTCATTGTGAATCTGTTAATATTTTACAGATAATTACTAGTATTGAAAATGATAAGTATTAACACCATGGTGCAAAAGGTTTAGTTGCATTTATAATTGAAGACTCTTGGGCAGCATGTTTTTATGTTCACTGACATTGCATGTATTTCCTTTTTCTATTTCTATTTGTCATGAATTGTTTACAAAATATTGCAAAAATAACTGGATTATTTCTGCGACATACATTGTGTATATTTAATTTAATGTAGGTGCCTTCCAACAGCCGGGTAATTCATTGTGAAAGCACAGTAATATTTGATTAATGTTTTAATACTTTCAGCCCAAGAAAGTGTCCAGACTTCCCAGGTCTCCAGTGTGAAGTGCACGTCAAGGGAAATAGAACAGAAGCGTTTGGCTGCTCTGGAAAAACAGAAGCAGAAGAAGACTCATCCTCTCTGAAGTGTGCCGATGTTCTTTCAGTTGGTTTTCACTTTTAATTGAGAACTCTGCTATGAGAACGAACACTGGGCTTCCCAGGATAGGCAGGGCTGCTCAGATCACCGATGTCATCCCTAGCGTGATAAAGAGATGACTCAACTGGCTGTTACAGTTTACTGATACTTACAGATACTGTCTGATGCAGCACTGTGCAAAAATGCATAACAGAGGCCTTCACATTTCATGAAAACATACTAGCAGTAAGTGTATGACAATTATTTAAATTGTCTCTGATGATTGAAGTGCCATGAGATAGGCTGATTCTGTCAGTCAAATTAGACAGTGGAGAAAACGTAATAACTGTAGTCAACACTGTATTACTCCCCTTGAGTTGAACGCCAGAGATCCTTAATCTCTACTTTAGCTTTTGGGCAAGTTCCTTAGCAGTTGGAGGTGTTACTCGGTGCAAGGCACAATATTTCATGTGAACCATTGTTCTGTTTGTGTGTTGGTTACCCAGCTTTTAAATTGATGCCAACCACCAATCAGTTATGTGGTAAACCGTACTGAAAATAAAGGTTATACACTTTAAAAATAACAGGTCAGCATTCATCAATCCAAAAACCGATTCTGGACAAACATAAGACACCTACAGTCCGTCTCCTTCATTCTATTAAAATGTTTTTTGTAAATAATTTCAGTTTTGTTTGACCTAAGAAGAAAAGTAAAAGTGTTTTTGAAATAACAAAAAACTACAATTTTTGTGTGTGCAATGTACAAATCAATCAGCTCAGAAATAAATAACTTGTAGTAAATTTCATAGAATGAAAAAAGGTGTCCATTGTGAGATGGATTATAGGTAACTGCGTGTCCGATTACCTTAATTATATTTGAATAACCAGTGTAACCAGTGATTAAGCTTACCGTACTGAATCTCATTGAGCTTACTGGTACATTCCCAAACCATTAACGAACAGCGACTACCGGAACAGGTTACTTTTCTTCTTAGGTCAAACCAAACTGAAATTCTTTACAAAAACATTATAATAGAATGATGGGGATGGACTATAGGTAAAAATGAACTGAACTGACTTTAGGTTACCTAAGATTTTGAAACATTGTCCTGTGCAGTGATATTTACTTCATGATCATTCTCTGGCTGATCCAGTAATTCAATATCTTGAATGAAGTTATTAATGAAGCCTCTTTATTCAGAGGGCTGGTGATTTACTGCTGAATTTGTTGAACATAAGCATGCCTACAGCACGGTGATTTTAGCCCAGATCAGGGAGGGGGCATTTAGGCTTACAGTGAGGCACAATTTTGCATTGAGAAAATGGGGGGGATAAAAAGTCACCGGTGTGGGAGGGTGTCGATTGACTCCATGTAAACCCCCCCCCCCATTGGCTTCGGGCCTGCATTTGATAGTGATAGTATTAGTGAACAAACTAATCACCTACAACTGTGCTGTATGACGTAAATACCAATAGTTGAGGCATGTGTAAATAGCATTGAAATAATTGTAAGATAATGATCCTGGCATTACTGTATGTAGAGTTCTGCCTAGAAATGTGAGTGCAGGAAATGATATGCCAAACTATAGAATATGTGTCTGTATTTAGTATTTTAAGTGCTGATCAGTAGCAAGTGCTGGATCAGGCCTAACCAGTGCCGATCATCCTAGCTAGATTCTTGCTTTTGTTGATTTTATGGAATAATTTATTTTTTAAAAACCCAACCTCATAATAATAATAATAAAAAACACATTTATGTGGTGATTGGTATTGCTTCTATTCATTATTGATTATGTACAAACCATGGTGATCTTTTGTAAAATAGATGAATGTTCTAGGATGGCCCAAGGAAAGGTAACTAAGTTTGTAAATTTGACTTCACTTCCTCACATATTTGACTATTATGTTGTGATGCTTGTCATGAAAAATATTTTATGATTTTACAGATCAAATGTGTATATGTTATTTTAATGTGAATAAAAATGATTTTGTAAAAAAAAAAGAATTAGTTTTTAATGTTAATTATAATTATAATACAAGATGTTTTTATGGAAGTACATGTGTTTGGTCAGATCCGTGTTTTGTTCTTCACTAGGAAGTGGAATTTAGCTCGATGGACTTTTTCAACAAGTGTTCCATGACTGGTACATCAGAGGCATCTACTGTCCTGCTATCAAAAAGTGCATATAAAAAAAGTAGTTACCTGTAACAGACCTTGTCTTTTAAGGTGTATGAATGTGATCTCCCTCATACAGTGCACATAGTTTCAATCTAGCAAGTGTAAAAAATAACACATGTAACACTTAACAAATGGCGCATGTAAAATAATTGTGTATATTGATTGCCACTATTTACATTATGTGGCTGATTTAAAGACCTGTTTGATAATACCAGAAAAAAGGTGCCTATTTAATTTATTATTAATTAGAAACCGTCCACTTTGTTAGGTAAAATATCACGTCTGATAGGGCTAACTCATTTATACTGTTCATATAGTTATAAAAAAAAAAGGAAATGAATTAAACCGGGTTCTTACGCGTCCTGGAAATCCTTGAATTCTGTGTTTTAGAATCCAGTCCTGGAAAAGGCAGTAAATTTTATTGTGTCCTGGAAATTTAGGCCAAGAATTTGGTGGTTTATTTTTCCTCAACTTTACTTTTGTTGTTCTCATGACCTGTCTACATTTAGACAACAATTTCTTCTAAAAACATTCATTGATTGAACATTTCATGTCCTGGAAAAATAAGAAAAAGCCCTGGAAAATGTCCTTGAATTTCATTTTTTTACAAGTGTAAGAACCCTGTTAAATAGTGGCTTCTGTACCATACAGAAATGAACTTGTTACGGAAATCAGCAAAGTCTGTAAAATTGTCATGATTAGTTCATAACGGTTACTGTTAGTCTACAAAACTTACGTGAAGTCCCAAAAATGGCAAGTGTTTAACTTTCTACTTTCTTCAAAAAGAAATGAAATTTAGACAAAAACAGTTCAAAAGTAGACGGAATAATAAAAAGAAGGAAAAGAAATGATAATGAATAACCCTAGGTGTCATTTACAAAAAAGCCTATTTTTTTTGAAATTTTTTTACTTCTAGTATTTTTTTAATTTTATTATCTTTCAAAAAAGAAAAGAAAACTTTTATAATTGTGTGCATGTAATTATCTGAATACTACATATTTTAAGTAAAAAATCAAATTGCATGAGTGTATGTCATAATTCAATTTCTATAGCACTGCTTCTGAAATAGTTGAATAATTCCATTCTTGAAAGGGAAAAGAAGTCTGACTACACTAATACCTAGTTCATCAAGATAAATGTCTCTGGCACAATATTTATTGTGATGTTTATTGCTGTACTGTCCAAAAGATGTCAAAATGTTTTTAAAAAATAGACTGTAAATGTTTGCCTTGGTGAACTATAATGAACCAAACAACATAAAATTAGAAGAAAACATTGTTGATTTGTTTTTGCAACATATGCTTCGTTTTCACTCGCTTTAGCATTTTTATGAGTGCGATTTTGCATTCGCCAAAGCGTTTTGAGGTGTGTGATTTTTTATTTGCCATAGTTTTTCAAAAGCCAAGGATTGCTATAAATACCATGCAAAGTGCATATAAAAACATCCTTGCTGTTTTCATTCTTGACCAAGTATTAAAATAACCAAATGTTAAACACCAAATAGCCTTGGTTCAAAATGTATTGATAAGTGAAATATTTCCTTTCCATTCTTTCACTTTATATATATATATCTATTCCTCTTCAGTTTTGGAGAATGTTCCAAACATCTATTATCCTCATTTTCATTTTTTTTTTCAATATTGTTTAACGTGCACATTCAGAGCAAGCTGTTATAGCGCACGCCTGTCTTGGGCACACACCTCAGTTATCTGAGCTGTCTGTCCACGACAGATAGAAATTAGTGGGTTAGTTGTTATTGTTAGTGAAAGAGAAAAGAGGGTGTAGCGGCCATACACCTACCCAATGAGTCCTTAAAAACTTGCTCTGGGTGGGAGCCGGTACCGGGCTGCAAACCCAGTACCTACCAGCCTGTTGTCCGGCTACTTAACCGCTAGGCCACCGAGGCCGGTCATTATCCTCCCATAGTGCTGGCATTTATTAACACTCTGGAGGGTGGGATGTAGCCCAGTGGTAAAGCGTTTGCTTGATGCATAGTCAGTCTAGGATTGATCCCTGTCGGTGGACCCATTAGGTGATTTCTCGTTCCTGCCAGTGCTTCACAAATGGTGTAACAGGCCATGGTATGTACTATCCTGTCTGTGGGATGGTGTATATAAAAGCTCATGAAGTGGCAACAGCAGGTTTCCTATCTCAATATGTGTGTGGTCCTTAACCATGTCTGATGCCATATCTGTAAATAAAATGTGTCGAGGATATCATTAAATAAAACATTTCCTTCCTTATTAATGCTTTGGTTTATAATAATGGTCAGGGGATGTAGAGAACATGGAGAATGCACCTGTTGTGGAAGTTGCACAGGTAAGGTGATAGATAACGAGTCTGAGGAAATTAACAAGACATGGTTGAAATCAGAGAATTTCTTTTTCATACCAAGAAATTACTTGTCAAATACCTTTTTGTGTCACTGATGAAGTAGTTACTCTTCTGCAAAAATTGTTGAAATGGATTGAATTCACAGAAAAAATATATTTCATACCAAGATAAATGATTGATTAGAACTTGTTTGTCAGATACCTTTTTGCATCACTGATGAAGTGTTATATACAGTTGTATATACATGTTACTCATGTGCATTTTCATTTATCTCTGTGCTGTTTTTTTGTGTGGACTGCTATTTTTTAAATGCTTATCACTAAGGATACATGGACATTTTTTAAAATCTGGAACATTTTGAATGTCACATCTTGTCAAATGGTAAAGAGTGAGCTTGGACCGATATTCTGCAGCATCAAAACCATCAGTGTCAGTTGGATACATTTTTATATTTCATTAACTACTGAAGCTTTGGTCAAATATTATTTTCACAATGAATCGGTTAAACATGCATGTACATGAATGACTTTTATTATTGTTTATTTACCGGTTTTATAAATAAAAAACTTACTTATTTTATAAAATTATTTACCAAAAAAGTTTATATCACTTAAATTTAAAAGTCATACTGTGTTAAAAACGAGTACATCCTCATGAAATTAAAACTTGATCTGTAATGCTTTATGGAGGCGGGATGTAGCTCAGTGGTACAGCGCTCGCCCGATGCATGATCCATTCCTGTCGGTGGACCCATTGGGCTATTTCTCGTTCCAACCATTGTTCCACAAACGCATTAACAAAGGTTGTGATACATACATGTCTGTGGGATGGTGCATATAAATGATCCATTGCTGCTAATGGAAAAAGAGTTGCCCATGATGTAGTGACAGCATGTTTCCTCTCTCGTATCTGTGTGGTCCGATTCCATATAACCGTTATTAAAATGTGTTGTGGGTGTTGTTAAATAAAACATTTCCTTCCATCCTGTAATACTTTATATGATAAAGCTATACAATTATTTTTAACTCGGCATCTTGGAGCACTGCAACAAACAGTAAAACCTGTAGGACAGGAAGGAGACTACAAATAACAAAACAGAAAAATGAGTCAAAGAAACATTTATTTAAGCAGGTAATAATAAGAGATGAATACAGTATATAAAACTTGAGCAAAATGGACCATGGAATAAAAAATATACTCAGGGATGCAAATAACATACAAGTTATCTTTATAAAATATGTTTTTATATTAAATTCTTTCAGTGCAATTATAATTATAAATCGACAAAGTCATTTGAGCTAGATTAGCCTGCTGGTTAAATTTTAACCAAATACCTGGTACTACAGTTACTGTTGATCAGGTATATTGCAATAACAATTTTTTTTTTGGTTGGGTTGTTTAACGACGCACTCAACACATTTTAATTACGGTTATATCGGCGTCGGACATATGGTTATGTCGAGAAAAAAACCCAGTGGTCAGCTGACGGGGATCGATCCTAGACCGACCGCGCATCAGGCGGGCACTGTACCACTAGGCCACGCTGCCCGCTATATTGCAATAACAAAGACCAATAATGAAATTCACTTATGTTGTTAGACAATATTTCTTTACAATATGCTTTAATATGTTAAAATATATTATTTTTAAAAAACCGTTTTTAATATTTTACAATATAAAATTCACAGTCTAACACTAAAATTGGTATGATACATGAAAATAGCACAAATTGCATTAATTCATTGTACATGTCAGATATGTGTAATGAACAAAGTACTAAAGTAAGAAACAATGATATGTGATGTATATGAGATCAATGATATATGTACAAAGGAAATGAAAAGATCACAGATTGATCTAGCTAAAAATATAGTGTAAATTAAATGGTATTTAAGACAGAGGTTCTTCAGTAGATATAAATATATAAATCATGTGTGATCAATAGATCATAATTAGGTGTATAAAAGTAATTAAAAAATTATATACATGAAATCTAAATATTTACTAGGAATATGTACAATATTAAATTTTACAGTGAGGGATTTTTCTAAGCATAATTTAATTTGTCTGTAAAATATATTTGTTTGACTATACATGTTGGCAGTATAAACATAATATTTACATGTAAATAAGTAATCGGTTACATATAGTTACAATTTTCAATAGATACCCCCTCAAATTGTAGATGGGACAAATAAACATGATACTGATGCATCACCATAAATTGACCTCTTTTGCAAATTCAGTGAACGCAAATGGTCCGTATTACTTGTAGCATATAACACTTTAAAATAATCATAAATTTTTAAAATCTTCCTTTCTTCTAAAGGTCTAAAGGTGTAATGTTAATATATAACCTGAAAAACAATTTTATTCTGAAGTTGAGAACATAAAGTACGGTATATGTTGTATGAAAAAATATTTTTAAATACTTTTATCTTTATTCTACGAACTTATAAACCGTGTTTATCATCTGCTTTATCACATTAGTTCAAACCTCCTCCCCCCCCCCCAAAAAAAAAAATGTCATGTCTGTTTAGTGTTTCTAAATAAGATCTATGACTACTTTCAGACAACTTATTCTGGATTACTATTTCTGAAAAAATAAGACTAAACACCTTTTAAGTGGGTAGCTCTCTCTAAACAAAACCACCCACACACATCAAACACCAAACAATCAACATCCTCAAACAGAGCTCATATAAATTTGTAATTAACATATGACTTCTACATTGTTGCACAGAGTTCAACATATACTAGTATGTACATTTTATTATGGTCAGGTTTTTCATTTGTATGAAAGATTTTGTTGTTAGAATAGCTACCTAATATAAGTACTAGTTCCACAACTTACGTAAATACATGCCTATGAAGTGTATTAACAAAGGTTCGATTTCAAACATTTTACATTCTAGCAAAAGAGAAAGAAAAAAGCGAATTTGACACTAAATTTTGTTTGTGCAAATCAATATTTACCTATAATTTAACTAGTTAATTAATATGCACTAAAGTGAGAACTGTAATAAATAGTGATAGTAACCTATAGGGCATTATAACTAACTAAACAAATGGTATTTTTTTCAGTCTGGAGGAGGTCTTTTGGAGGTCTAAAATGGCAATAAAAAATATATATCTCAGTGATGACAGTGTCATCATGCAGTTTCCAATTCAGGATACCCTAAATGAGATAAAACCACCATAAAACATTGTATGTACCCTTGTTCAAGGTTAGGTCAAATTTTGGCATCTGGCTACCAGACTATATGTGCCAGTTGTTCAAATGTTAATTAGCTTAACTAAACTAGCGGTTAATAGATATTTTAAAAATCTAGCACTTAATCAATACAAATAATAATTGAAATATAATGTTTAAGCTTGATTTAGAACAACCAAAGGTATCCGTACATAATGAAATCTAAAGTTTATTTTCTATTTGTGCAAAAATAATTAGAAGGAAAATATTAGATTAACCCAGAGTTAATTTAAACACTACTTTGAACAACTGGACCCTGCAGATCAGAACTGTGGCCTTAGAATGAGATATTGTTAAGATTTTAAGACACACCCCAGTGCTAAACACATAGGCAAACATTATTGTTTTTTACTGGTATAAAAAAAATGAAGGTACAGTACAGATGCATTATAAGCAATGAATAAATGACAGAAAACAAAAACTGTTTGTAACCGTTGACTTCATCCAGTAACATTCATAGTGTTACCTGTATATACACACCGGGACCTAAATTAATTTTGTTACAATTTTCTCAACAATTTATGGTTTACAATTTAAATAAACTTAAATGAATGAACAATGTGAATGTGATTGATGTTAAGCGTTGTTGATGTTTTTTCTGTTAATATGTATGTATATTGATTGGTTAAAGTGTACCTTATGCCAAACAGAATGATATTTGCTTGTTGAATTAAACTGATGTACAATCTGGTTCATTTTAACTGGACTAAAAAGTCAAAAAAATGTTATATTTAGGCTTGTGTTCCTAAGTGCTAATTGGTAATATATATGTATACCTTTGTCCTCAAACAAATTAAATGTTAAGAAGAACACTAAGTTATAGCAGTAATTTTATTGCTTTATGGATACATGTGTTAAAGATGGTATATTTTTAACATGATGGTTGATTTTATCATAATGAACAAAACTGATGACTAAGAAGTGTATATACACACACATTTAAGGTTGTTGGTATTTGATTCATGAACAAACCGGTTGTAGCTGAAAATCAACACTGAACAATTCCTGAGTACTCCTGTTTATACAAGAATGTTATCAAATTATTGCCATTATGATTGACACCAAGCTAATGGTATTAACAAACATTTATGTTCAGTCATACACTAATGATATAAAAAGATACAAACAAATAAAAGTTTATGTCCCTCACTTTCCAAAACATAATCATATTATATCCTGTAAAACTACTAACAGTCTTCTATGTTGAGTTATACACTACTGATATAAAATGTTCCAGAAACAACAAATGTTTTATCTCAGAGTCATTTTCCTAAAGAAGAATTTTTTAAATAATTATATATGTGTGTGTGTTGTGTGTGTGTGTGTACTGTAAAACTGGAGGAAAATTCAGTCTGATCCTTGGTTAGAAGTAAAAATACATTCAAACATATTGATAAAATCTGCATAATAAACTATTTAGGTCAGCTTGACCATGTCATATTGGACTATTTTCAGCAATATACATGTACATCTACATTAACATGTTGATCATTTACAAAAACACTGATAAAAGACTTGATGAATTGTATTGTTAAAATATGATCCTATTCACTGGCTAAAATGATGAATTGTATTGGTAAAATTGATCCTATTCACTGGCTAAAATGCTTCATGAACTGAGGAATAATCACAATGAACACATTGCTGTGATATTATGAATTTGCATAAACACTGCGCTTATTGCAAGTCACAGTTATAAATCACCAGTTTTCAAATCAGCAGTCTTATTTCCTAATGGCAGATTCTGCAGGTATCAATTCACCAGTATTATTTCCCAATGATAGATTTTGCAGCTCTCAATTCACCAGTCTTTCCCCCCAATAACAGATTCTGTCAGTCTTAAATCTCTGTCTCTACAGAGTCTGGATTCACGTTCAGATGAATCATGTTATCACTAGGAGAGTTTCTGTAACTAGGAGGATACTGTGGTCTCTGCCTGGCAGCAGCTGGACCAGGCATGTGGGTGCTAGGTGGAACTTGCCGTGATACTGGAGGAAGTCTGAATGGTTGAGGAGCAGCATTCACACGCTCCCTGCTAGCATGGACACCCTGTGAATGAAGATTTTCGTAACTGGGATAGTAAGGTGGAGGACTGACATTTTCCACACTGTGGAATGCCTTTGATGCTGCTTGCAAGTTCTCCCTGCTCTGGGAATATGGAGGGGCTTCAAGAAGGTTCTCTGCACTGTGGAATGGTCGAGACTGGCTATTTTTAATGGACTGAGTTCGTGGATTTGGTTTTGGGGACTCACGGAACTGTGAGCTTGAACGTGATTCATTATGAAAGTCTGGCGTCATCGAGCGTGGTGCAGGTACTGGGTAGTTTGGCTTGGTTGCACGGTTAACAGCAGGCTTTTGATAGCCCGGAACATTTGCATAGCGAGAGTCCGATGTCGGGTGTCGTGGATCTGGGGGAGGTGTTGGAAGATTGGCTTGTCTTGGAAGAAAAATATTTTCCTTTATTGGAGTTGTTGGGCTCTCCGGCTGATTAAAACTGGACAAAGATTTCCTTATTCCATCACTGTTTTCATCATCATCATCATCATCGCTGTCATCACTCTCATTATCATCCTCATCTGGAACGTCATCATAGATCTTGGCAACCTGAGATGACCCAACTGGTCGCAGAATTCCATTACTAACTTGAGGTGCTTGGCCTGGCCTGCCCATGTTTCTACTGCTGTACTCAACATCAGGAACCTTAGCCTCATCTTCAAAATCATCATCAAATGTGTCACTAGCAAACCCATCATCATCTTCATCTTCTTCTTCCTCGTTGTATGCCCGGTTATTCTGTCCTGCATGGATCTTCTTTTGCATTTCTGGTGGGGCATAGTTATATCGATGACGATTCTTCTGTAGTTGTTCCACACTTCCAGTAGCAGCACCAAAGCGCTGCCGTGAAGGAATGCTTTCCCTACTAGCATTAAGGCTGTCCATGCTGTGATTCAGTGGCTTCAACATATGGGTAGAATGCATGCTCCCGACACTTCCAGTAATAACGCTACCATTACGTGAGGTTTTTACCGATGTCTGCGACTCCAGTTCGTCAAGTCTTCTGCGTGAGGCAGCTCCAGACAGGATAGTCTCCTGAGACTTGGTGCGCACTGATCGTAGAGACGACCTCATGGACGCGGTTCTCTCAAATCTCTCCTTCTCACGTCTGCGCGACTTAATCAGCCACAGGACTGCGATGACAAGAACCACAATCAGGATGGTGCCACCAACACCTACACCGATGCCTATTGCCATGGCAGTGATACTACTCTGAAGATCAGATGGTGGGGAAATATATGGATCTGAAAAGATATTATCAGTGAAATTTAGTTATGCAACATCATAAATACTATGTGTTTAAAACTATTATCTAAAAGTATTTTCATCTAACAATACAAGGTTAGAAAAAACAATAACAGTAAAAAGAAATCTACGTATCAGTATTGTGATATATAGATAACACAAATGGAGAATTATTTTCATCATGAATTGGCAAATTTGTTAATGACTATTATAATAAAATTATCAAACACCTGTCACATTTAGCTTAATGTTCTGTGTAATTAGAAATGATATTTATATAAACTCACAACTAAGATATACATTTCTAGCCCAATGCAAAAGCTAAATAGTCAAACCCATTGGACAAACATATGAAATGTATGTGCATCCATGCCGTAAGAAAATAAAATAATATTCCATGCTCTGTTTGAAACATGTTGTTTCATTCTTTTAAAAAAAGGTTTTCTTAGAAAGAAGCTCTAATATGTATGAAATGTTTTACGATACCTGTCTCACAAATGAACGGATGCA
>JAECMU010080142.1:0-10352 GCA_016106625.1 Dracogyra subfuscus
GGTAAAATGTATCAATTCTTAGACATATAAAACATAGGAATTAATATTATGAATGTACCTCAGTTAGAAGTCTAGATATTATAATTTGTTAGGTTTCAGTATATAATGTGGGCGGCCATCTTGAATTTTTAAGGATACATATATTTAATCATTATCCTCAAATTATGTTAGATCAATTGAATTGCCACTTTAGGTGAAAGAAATTGCTTAGGGAAGTACGTGTAATGAGAACTGAACAATCTTACTGTAGCAAATAATACGAACTATACCTAAAATCAGTAAAGTGAATTGAACAAACTGTAATAAAACCTAATAGCAAACACTGAACAAAGTGTAAGATCAGTTACTAATGAAAACTGAATTAACAGAAAGAAATAATTAGAACTGAACTGTAACAGAAAGAATGAATGAGAACTGAACCGTATCAGAATCAATAATAATTATAATTTAGAACTGAACAAAGTAACAGAATCCAACAATGAGAACTCACATTAAATAAACCAACACAAATTAATAATCTGAACTAAAATAACTCACAAAAGAATCGAAGAAAACCTGAAAATAAACTGAACAAAAACCAATAATGAGAACTGAACAAATTATAACAGAAATCAATAATGAGAACTTAACAATCAGTAACAGAAATAATTAATTAGAACTGAACAAATTGTAACAGAAGCCAACTGAAGAAACTGTAACACAAATCAATAACTCAAATTGAACAAACTGTAACAAAAACCAATAATGAGAAATGACCAAACTATAATAGAAACGAATGAGAATTGAACAGTAGAAACCATCTGAAGAAACTGTAATAGAAATCAATAATGGAAAGTGTACAAACTGCAACAGAAAAAATAACGATAACAGGACAAATTGTAACAGAAATCAATAATGAGAAGTCCACAAACTGTAACATAAACCTAAAATAGGAAATGAACAAACTGTAAACAAAAAGGAAAGAATGAAAGAAAGAATGTATCTATTTAACGACGCACTCAACACATTTTATTTATGGTTATATGGCGTCAGACATATGGTTAAGGACCACACAGATTTTGAGAGGAAACCCACTGTCGCCACTTGATGGGCTACTCTTTCCGATTAGCAGCAAGGGATCTTTTATTTGCGCTTCCCACAGGCAGGATAGCACAAACCATGGCCGTTGTTGAACCAGTTATGGATCACTGGTCGGTGCAAGTGGTTTACACCTACCCATTGAGCCTTGCGAAGCATTCACTCAGGGTTTGGAGTCGGTATCTGGATTAAAAAATCCCATGCTTCGACTGGGATCCGAACCCAATACCTACCAGCCTGTAGACCGATGGACTAACCACGAGGCCATCGAGGCCGGTATAAACAGAAAGGAATGAGAACTGGAAAGAAAACACCTGTAGCAGAATCCAATAATTAGAACATAACAAACTATAATAGAAATCAATAATGAGAACTAAACAAGCTGTCACAATAACCAATAATGCGAAATGAACAAACTGTAACATAGGTGTCGGCCTGGGAAGTCGACAAATCTATTTTGTTTAGTACCGGGACGTAGAATAATAAAAGTCCCGGGTCGTAGACATATCTAATTGGTTTGTAAGTTCTGCGCTGCAGTTTCGAGACGCCTTTTTTGTTACCAACGAGATGATAACCCTGAAGTAGACGGATCCAATTGGTTTGCATGTTCTGTTTTGTGGTATGAACCGTGTTTGTTTCAACTGTATAGAATGTTATTTGATTACTGTCCTGGGTATAATTTGTAATTACGAACACGTGGATAGAAGGACCATGGTCACCAGAAATGTGGAAACATTTTGGCAATGATGGTCACCGTACCAATAACAACTTGGAAGGATGGCATCATAAAATAAACAAAATTGTCCAGAAGAGTCATCTGAACATGTTTGAGGTGGTAGGGCTTCTAAAATGTGAGCCATCGGTAATGGAAGTAAAATTGCACCACCTGGATAGTCACTGGCTAGCTCCGGCACGAAAACGCAAATACCGCACTATCGATGCCAGAATCCGCTCTCTGAAAGACGAGCTGATCAACAAACCACACCACCGACATGGAGTACACAGATCACATAGGAGAACTTCTACATTTTAACTGATCACTGCGAGAATAAATTATGTTTTTGAACTACGAACTACAGATACAAATATTGTTATAACTAAAATTTATTTAAAAAATAATTATATCTATGTAATATTCTTTCTATGGGAAAATGTATATAAAAGATCCCTTGCTGGTGTTTTTTTTTTTTTTGTGTGTGGTAAGAGTAGCCCATTCAGCGGGTTTCTTCTTATTATCTCCGTGATTCTTAACCATATGTGTGACGCCAATATACATTATTTCATTAATTAATTAATCGTTGTGTGTGTGTGTGTGTGTGTGTGTGTTTGTGTGTGTGTGTGCGTGTGTGTGTGTGTATGACAGTGGAGGCGAAATGTATCAAAATGTTTATTTTATAATGATATTAGAGTATATTATTTAAAGAAATATTTGTATACAAGACCATCTTCTTTTAACATAATCAATATTTTGTCTTCAGAAAATATAAAAGCTTTAAGGAATCTTGATTAATATGTAATTTAATTTGTAACTACATGTATATAACAACTATATGGGGTTTTTTATTTTTATCCTAGTTCTTGCGTTTAATTTTTTTTTCCTGCACTGTTTCTGTTCTATAACTGTATTCTTGTCCGTTTTGTGTTTATAGTCATGTTGTCTTTGGCAAATAAATAAATTGGACTGAAATTGAATTGTAGTAATAGTAGTAGTAGTAGTAGTAGTAGTAGTAGTAGTAGTAGTAGTAGTAGTAATAGCTGCAGTACAGTATCATCTCGTTGTTACCTTTTGACTGCGCACACCGTCAACGAGGTAAAATGGCAATTAATGAGTACCGGGAAATCGACAGATCATCACTGGTACATTTCAGCTTGTCCCGCTAAGTAGACACAATGTTTAGATCATTTATACAAGTTGTCGGCTTCGCGGGCCATAACCGTAACATACATCTCTAATAAGTACTGAACAAACTGTAATATAAACCAGTAACAGACATCAATAATATGAACTGAACAAACTGTAACAAACATCACTAATAAGTACTGAACAAACTGTAATATAAACCAGTAACAGACATGAATAATGTGAACTGAACAAACTGTAACAGACATCACTAATAAGTACTGAACAAACTGTAATATAAACCAGTAACAGACATCAATAATGCGAACTGAACAAACTGTAACCGACATCACTAATAAGTACTGAACAAACTGTAATATAAACCAGTAACAGACATCAATAATGTGAACTGAACAAACTGTAACAGACATCACTAATAAGTACTGAACAAACTGTAACATAAACCAGTAACAGACATCAATAATGTGAACTGAACAAACTGTAACAAACATCAATAATAAGTACTGAACAAACTGTAATATAAACTAGTAACAGACATCAATAATGCGAACTGAACAAACTGTAACAGACATCACTAATAAGTACTGAACAAACTGTAATATAAACCAGTAACAGACATCAATAATGTGAACTGAAGAAACTGTAACAAACATCAATAATAAGTACTGAACAAACTGTAATATAAACCAGTAACAGACATCAATAATGAAAACAAAAAGAAACTGTAACATAAACCAATATTGACAACGGATCAAACTTTCACAGAAATCTGTAATACATTAGATAGGCCAAACCATAGCAGAATCAAACATTGAGAATTGAAAAACTAAAATAAGTACTGAACAAACTGTAATATAAACCAGTAACACACATCAATAATGTGAACCGAACAAACTGTAACGAACATCACTAATAAGTACTGAACAAACTGTAATATAAACCAGTAACACACATCAATAATCTGAACTGAACAAACTGTAACATACATCAATAATAAGTACTGAACAAACTGTAACAGTCATTTATATAATAAGAACTGCATAAACTAACAAAATCAATAGTATACTGAGAACTGAACACACTGTGACACAAACCAATTAGAACAAACTGTCGCAGAAACCAATAATAAGAATTGGAAAAACTGCAACAAAAACCGACTAATGAAACTAACAGAAATTAATAATGAAAACTGGCTAAACTGGCTAAACTTTAACAGACGTCAACAGCGCCAAATGAATAAATTACAATGGACAACAATCATGAGAACTGAACAAACAGTGACAGAAATCAACAATGAGAACAAAACAAGCTGTAACAAAAAGTAATAATGAAAACTCAACAAACTGCAATATAAACCTACAATGAGAAATGAACAAACTGTAAACCGAAACGAATGAGAAATTAACAAACTGTAGCAGAAACCAATATTTAGAACAGAACAAACTATATCGTGAATCAATAATGATAACTGAACAAGCTTTAACATATATAAATAATCAGAACTGAACAAACAGTAACAGTCATAAATAATGAGAACTGAACATTTAGTAACAGTCATAAATAATGAGAACTGCATAAACTAACAAAAACACAATAGTATACTGAGAACTGAACAAACTGTGACACAAACTACTGAGAAATGAACAAACTGCAGAATAATGGGAATTTTTAAAAACAAACCACCTGTAACATAAATTAATAATTAGAACCGTACAAACTGTAGCATAAACTTATAATGAGAAAGGAACAGACTGCAACAAAAGTCAACAACGCGAACTGAATAAATTATAATAGAACTGAACACTAACAAACACTAGAAATGCGAACTGAACCAACTATAGGCCCAACAGTCAACAATGCGAACTGAACAAGTTGTAACAGACATCAATAATGACATCAAAATAAGCTGTAACAAAAATCAAACTATAAACCAAAACGAATGAGAACTGAACAAACTGTAGCAGCAACCAATAATTAGAACAGAACAAACTATAACAGTAACCAATAATGAGAACTGAACAAGCTCTAACATATATAACAAACTAATGAGAACTGAACAAACAGTAACAGTCATATATAATAAGAACTGCATAAACTAACAAAACCAATAGTATATTGAGAACTGAACACACTGTGACACAAACCAATGAGAACTGAACAAACTGTTGCAGAAACCAACAATAAGAATAGGAAAACCTGTAACATAAATTAATGAGAACTGTGCAAACTGTAACAAACTTCTAATGAGAAAGGAACAGACTGCAACAAAAGTCAGCAATGTGAACTGAATAATTTATAACGAAACTAAGCACTAAAGAACATTAGAAATGCGAACTTAACAAACTATAGGATCAACAATGCGAACTGAACAAGCTGCAACATAAACTAATACTGAAAACGGAATATACTTTAACATAAATCGGTAATTAGAACGGCCAAACTGCAACAGAAACCAAAAATGAGAAGAACTCAATAAACTGTAATAAAAATCAATAATAAACACTGAATAAATTGTAACAGAAACCAATAACGAGAACTGAAGAAACTGCAATATAAACTAATGAGAGCTCAACAAAACGTAAACAGAAATAAATAATAACAACTGAACAAGCAGTAACAGAAATAAATAATGAGAACTTAACAAACTAACAGAAAGTTATGAGACAGAACAAACTGTAACAAAACAAAACTGAAGAAACTGTAACAAATCAATAATGAAAACTGGATAAACTTTAACAGAAGTCAACAATGCCAAATGAATAAATTACAAGGAATAACAATCACTAGAACTGAACAAACTATAACAGAAATCAATAATGACCCAGTGATGAGAAATGAACAAACTGTGAACTGAGCACTGTACAAGAAACCCATTTTCTCACATTAAATAAACCAACACAAATTAATAATCTGAACTCATCTAACTCACAACAGAATATAATAAAACCTGAAAACAAACTCTGTACAAAAAACAATGAGAACTGAACAAATTCTAACAGAAATCAATAATGAGAACTTAACAATCAGTAACAGAAATCAATAATTAGAACTTAACAAACTGTAACAGAAACCAACTAAAGAAACTGTAACACAAACCAATAACTCAAATTGAACAAACTGTAACAAAAACCAATAATGATACCTGTTTAAACTGTAACAAACCAATAATAAGAGATAAACAAACTGTAACTGAAGTCAACAATGCCAAATGAATAAATTATAAATGAACAAACTGTAACATAAACCTATAATGAGAAATGAATATACTTTAAACAGAAACGAATGAGAACTGAACAGTAGAAACCATCTGAAGAAACTGTAATAGAAATCAATAATGGAAATTGTACAAATTGTAACAGAAAAAAGCATAACGATAACAGAACAAATTGTAACAGAAAAAAACCCATAACATAACAATAACAGGACAAATTGTAACAGAAAGCAATAATGAGAAGTCCACAAACTGTAACATAAACCTAAAATAGGAAATAAACAAACTCTAAACAGAAAGGAATTAGAACTGAAAAATCTGTATCAGAATCCAATAATTAGAACATAACAAACTATAACAGAAATCAGTAATGAGAACTGAACAAACTGTAACAAAAATCAGCAACACACATCAATAATGTGAACTGAACAAATTGTAACAGACATCACTAATAAATACTGAACAAACTGTAACATAAATCAGTAACAGACATCAATAATGTGAACTGAACAAACTGTAACAAACATCAATAATAAGTACTGAACAAACTGTAATATAATATTGACAATGGGTCAAACTTTAACAGAAATCTGTAATAAATTAGATAGACCAAACCATAGTATAATCGAAACTTGAGGATTGAAAAACTAAAATAAAGCAATGTTCATAATGAAACAAAAATAACATAAACCATAACATAAATGTAAACTGAACATTATAAAGCAAATCAATAATACGAACATAACAAACTATAACCGCAATCAATAATAAGAGATGGAAAAAAAACCCGTTGCAGAAACCAATGATGAAAACTGAATAAACTGTAACATAGCTTAATAATGAAAACCGTACAGACTGTAACATAAAATATAATGAGAAGTGAAGAAACAGTAACAGAAATAAATAATGAGAACTTGACAAACTAACCGAAATTTATGAGAACCAAACAAACAGAAATGAATAATCAGAACTGACCAAACTGCAATAAAAACCTACTAATGAAACTAACAGAAAGAAAACTGGCTAAACTTTAACAGACGTCAACAGTACCAAATGAATAAATTACAATGGACAACAATCATGAGAACTGAACAAACAGTGATAGAAATCAATAATGAGAACAAAACAAGCTGTAACAAAACGTAATAATGAAAACTCAACAAACTGTAACATAAACTTATAATGAGAAATGAACAAACTGTTGACTGAATGTTTGTTTAACGACACCCCAGCACACAAGTACATATCGGCTATTGGGTGTCACAAATGTTACGTATGTGAAAATATTATTGAACAAACTGTAAACCGAAACGAATGAGAAATGAACAAACTGTAGCAGAAACCAGTATTTAGAACAGAACAAACTATAACATGAATCAATAATGATAACTGAACAAGCTCTAACATATAAATAATGAGAACTGAACAAACAGTAACAGTCATAAATAATAAGAACTGCATAAACTAATACAAAAATAAATAATAATAGTATGCTGAGAACTGAACAAACTGACACGAACTACTGAGAAATGAATAAACTGCAGAATAATGATAATAATGCCAGTGACATTTTGATCGAAGGGATAAGTCGAAGCTTTGTTATGCTCTTTAAATGCCTTTATGTGATGGCAGCTCTCAGAGTGGCAATGGCTTAATGGATGTCCTTGTATAAGACTGGAGTTGCCTCTTCAGGAACGACAGACTACCTTTCCAAAAGTCACGAATATAATACATCTCCACCATCATACTGTAAAAGGCATGTATGACACATAGTATGTAGATCAAAGACTGGTGTAATCACATAGTTGAATTATGTACCCGTTCTAGTTTTGTTTTCCTTTTCGGCAGTTTCAGATAAAAGTAATGCTCCTTCTCTGAATAATTTGAGAAGCATAGTTTATCATTTTTGTTTTATTGAAACAACACGAGTTAGATGACGTTCAGTTCATTTGCTGGATTTGGCGACAGTGAATTGAATCGTGATGTATATACAAAATTTTGGCCGAGCACTTCACAGTGAAGAAAACATGATTGCTTCGTGGAACGGAATCCTGTTCAAACAACAGATAATGGCTAATCTCAGCATTAAGGTCACTTTAAGGGGAAATGATACTATTCGGTCAGCTTGAAATCTTCACATAATATAAAGATATCCTTATATTTCTGGAATGTCCAACAAACAACCATAGGTCAAAATTTTGATCCATGGGCCCATAAACATGAATCATTATGACGTTTCTTGTTTTACTGTATGCAATCGAATTAATGTGTTACATTAACCATATTTAATTTTAAACTTTTCTGTAATTCAGTAAGAAGAATATTAGGTTTTTTTTGTTGTTGTTGTTTGTTTGTTTGGTTTTTTTTTGGGGGGGGGGGGTTTGTTTTGTTTTTTAATGACAGCCAACAGATATCTTCACTACTAAAACTGTGTTTTAAATACATTGGAAATAAAAGGAAAAGTGACTTTTCAAAACATAAAATAATACTTCATAAAAATCAACATAATCTTTTGAGCATTTTTTGTTTTAAAAAACAGCTTCATTGGAGTGATCAACAATGTTCTTAAAAACACAAACAGTACAAATAACATTGTTTTCCATAAACAGTTCCACTGTGGGTGTGCGTAGGGATGGGGATCAGGTTAGAGGAGTGGGAGGGGGTGTCTTTATTCCCACACACTATCTGAGAATGGCCAATACAGCACAAAATTGAAGTTTTGAATAAAATTCAGTATCCGTCAAATTCTGTGATATTTGTGTTTTTGTACAGTTCTTTACACTGTTTTTGTTTTGTTTTTGTTTTTTTAATTTTAATTTTTATATTGATGTGATTCATCATTTAATGTTTTCCCTTTACCATAGTTTGACACCCAATAGCCGATGTACTTTTTGTGCTGGGGTGTCGTTAAACATTCATTCATTCATTCATTCATTATTCCAACACATCTGTATGTACTGATACTAATATCATATAATTACCTGCCTATCGAATGTGACGAACTAGTCAAAGTACACTAAGATATGTGATGTTTTATTGAATACAAAGATAGTAGGACAGTCCTGTGATTGCCGTCCATTTTAGGACTAACATGGAAGTACACCACAGTCTGCTTAAATCATAATAAATTTTTATATAATTTTATTTAACTTCACAGAACATCATCTCTTTTTGCCAAAACTGTTGGGGTTTTTTTTAAATGTTTTTTTCACTTCCAAATGTTGAATGTTTATATGCGATATAGTTTAACTTATAGACTGATGGTATTTTGTTACGTCACTGTGTATATTTCAGTGCTACAACTATACTTATTGACGTCGCGCCACTGTCTTTCTACTAGTTAACGAGTCTACCGCTGCCAAGTGTAGTGGCGCAGCGTGCAATAGTATTATGTCCTTTTAAGTGCATAAGGTAGTTATGCATTTAACGTTTTAAGGTAATCTTACATCTAATATATCGGGTACTGGATGGTATAAGGACCAGTAACATTCAACTAATAGTTGAGTTTAAGTCATCTTTGAAGATCAGTCAAAAGGTGGAAACTCTCAGACACCAAAAACAGACCAAATACACCCAAAAGACATTTCTGATAAATATCAAGTTGGGACAATTGGAAAATATATTTCGAGAAAGTAACAAATATATGAAGCATTAAGTCGAAGCTATCAATGACAACAGAAGATCATTTGAACATCCAGTTATTATTTTCCTATAAAGTTTTCTTGCTGAACTTGCTGCGTAATTACACATTTTATTTCCTCAAAAGAAATATTTCAATGGAATTGTTAACAGTGACTACACAAACACATTATAAAATATTTAGTAGGATAGGCAAGGCAAAAGCAAGTTAATGGAATATAAATTTCACAAATAGAAGCAAACGTGTCATCCCTAGAGGGTTATGGTCTCACGTAACACTGTTTTACATTACGTAATGCAATTTCCACGATTTCACAACAGTAATTTCACTTGAAATATAAGTTCACTTGACACCCTCAAATGTTATGTTTCGGTATTTTATTTCATATAAATTTACATTAGACTAAAACCGATTAGAAGTCTACGTTATTGTTTTAAATCCATATTGATCATGTATTTATTGTTGTCTTGGGGCGGGACGTAGCCCAGTGGTAAAGCGCTCGCTCGATGTGCGGTCGGTACGGGATCGATCCCCGTCAGTGGACCCATTGGGCTATTTCTCGT